>RJWJ010040550.1:0-13921 GCA_004363605.1 Indri indri
TTTTTTTTTTTTTGAGACAGAGTCTCACTCTCTTGCCTGGGGTGAGTGCCGTGGCATCAGCCTAGCTCACAGCAACCTCAAACTCCTGGGCTCGAGCAATCCTACTGCCTCAGCCTCCCAAGTAGCTGGGACTACAGGCATGTGCCACCATGCCCGGCTGATTTTTTCTATACATATTTTTTGCTGTCCAATTAATTTCTTTCTATTTTTGGTAGAGACGGGGTCTCGCTCTTGCTCAGGCTGGTCTCGAACTCCTGAGCTCAGGACTATCTGCCCGCCTCGGCCTCCCAGAGTGCTAGGATTACAGGCGTGAGCTACCGCACCCGGCCCCGACTAGTTTCTTAACCCCTAATGTGTCATTGGACATTCACCTGGTAACTTTCCTCTCCCTGTCTCCCGGTTAGATGTGAGAGGTTAACATCTACTTTTCGGAGCCACGAGGTTTGCACGACACCCTTCAAGAGCAGCAGATAACTTGAAACAGAGTTCTTTTTTTTTTTTTTTTTGACACTGAGAGCAGATCAGTTTTTATATCCTCTGTTTTCTCTTAGAACTGCACCAGGACCTCTTATCTGCAAAAACAGCATAAAAGAAAGCTCTGCTAGCCCTTGCATTCTGAAGCTATCACCCTCATTTTTTTAAATAGTAATATGGAATCAGCCTTTCGGTTTATCTTTTTTATCCTCTATCTTTGGGGTTGAAAGGTTAACAGGCTCATAGTAAACAGATCATTTGCCCTTGGTGTGGAGAGACTATATCCATTGCCAGCAAGTAGACCTTGCACGTTACCTGGTTCAAAATCAAAAAGGATTTTCCCGAATGGTCGATATGTCTTATTCCATCATTTCAGTTTTCAACGGTCTGAAAGAAAAATTGAATAAACACTTCTATCCCCATTTTAGGGGGCAGTATAATATAGGAGGTAGGAGTGTAGATTCTGGAGTTTCATTGCTGGGTTCAAGTTCTGGCTTTTTCATTAATGTTTTCTAGCAGTGACCTTGGGCAAGTTGCTTAGCATTTCTGTTGACCCAATTTCCCCATCTATAAAATGGGAATAAAATAATGCCTACTTCAAAGGACAGCGTGGAGACTTCCAATTATTACACATTTTTAAAAACCATTAAATGTCTCAAGACAGCTTAATATCTGTAAACTCAATAATGTGTGTGTGTATGCCTCTAATGCTTAATACTGTAACTCTAGCAACTCAAAACAGGGTCACAAACTAAACATGTTATGGCTTGGGCAGAAAGAATACATGTATAAAATGTCCAAATCAGATTCAATGCTTTAAATCCCTGCATGAGTGCTTCACGCAAACACAAAATCCTTCTCTTGTCAAGTGGGCAAAATAGAGATGATGACCAAACACAGAACCAGCAGTCACAAGCTGCAGATAGAAATCAGAGACATGAGACCCCCTTGAAAACTGGCTGACAACAGGGAAATAGAAGGACCCTTCTTATTTCAATTGGCCCATCTCGATTCCAGTGAGGGTAATAACCTTGACACCTCATTGACTTTTTTGAAGTGTTCCTTCTTTAGCACTTTATAATCTAATTTGGGGAGAAAGAACAGGTGGCAGAAATGGGCTCATAATAAATTGCGTTTCACCCCCATAAATCAAAGAAAGTGGGTACCCATTCAAATATACCTTTGAATGGCAAGTAAATTATTTTGGCAATGCGTGTATATATATTCTCTTGTGAATAGATTTTCTATAGTCTATTCATTCCCCCAAGAGGCTTTAAAAATGAAGCTTCATCATGGTTATTAATTTTTATTCCTTATATTTCACATGCTCTATTAAGGCCAAATAATATGCAAGAAAATTCAAAAAAATTGAAAAAATAAAAACAGATGAGGTATATATAGAAATCAGAGACATTTACTTCTATGTCACACATGGAGAAACCAACCCAGCAGAGTTCAAGGTGGCTTATTTGGGGTTCCAGAATCCATTTTGTGGTCTATGTTCCAGGCCAGTTTGCCTCAATCTTGCTTTTCTCTGGGAAAGATGTAGGAGGAAGCACAGTAGTTAAGTGGGGACATTTACATTCTAGGGTGAAAAGTATCTTAAGAAATGGGTTTACTGCCTGCAGGAAGGAGACCAGTTGAACTAGTGGGCATTGTTTGTTTATTGTTTTTTGTCTTAGAAGATCTAACCATGTCATAGGAAGGTTGATATAGGGACCCTACAAGGCACGACTGCCTGCTAACAATGACAAATGTACAGTTTTCCTCCCGTTTTTCCTCCCAGTAAAGATGTCTTGGCTAAGAGCCCGACCAGGTAACTTTTATTCCCTCTCTCGTAGCTGACAGCAAACTTCAGACTAGTACATTAGGAATTATTGTGGCTTTTGACATTAAAAAGCAAATTACTAGACGACCAGACCATTACATTAAAAGGTTATCAGCTCAGTTCACAAAATGAAGAGTTGTATTTCCTGAGCCACATTGGACAAATGTTCTCAATTGATGTTCTTTAATTCTGTGTGCCCGGGAAGAGATTTTAAATTGATAATCAAAGGGAATTAAAGTAGGGAATTAGTCATGGAAACAATGGGAACATTTCATAAACTAAGTCTACTCTAGGTTTGAAAATTGGAAACAATTAATAACCATAGGCTTAAAGGAATTTCCTTTTTAATTTTCTTCTTTTTGTTACATAAAATTTAATTTACTCCCTCTGTGCCTCAGTCCAGCTATTATTAGAAAATTGCCCTTAAACTTCTAAAGTATTATATGTAAAAGCTCTCTGCAAGCACTAATACAAAACCTCAACAAAGAGAATAGGAAAGCTAAATGCTCTGAAATTGAAGTCATTCTGCCATTGAGCAGGGAAATAATTTAGGAAAACCAGATTAAATCTCTCTCAATAAAATGGCAATTCATATGGTTTCCCATTTTCTGATAGCTAACTGTATAGTAAAATCCATTAAAGTGATGCCATAGTACAATGTTATATTTTAAGGATTATTCTGAGCTTCCCTTAAGTTTTTTTTTTTTCCTTTGTCGCATGAAATTAAATTTATTGCCTGAGATTTTATTAAAATAACTCTTAGTGTCCTTCCCTGTCGATCTTCCTTGAGAAGAACTTCATTTTGCTTTCTAAGACTATGGCCATCTGCAATTGCAATGTCTCATATAGATGGTGTCAAGGGCATTTTTAGCTTAATTAGCTGATTGTGATACCAGACTATTATTCCTTTTTCTTTAATTTGCATTTTTCACATTTGCATTTTTCACCTTATATTACCATCCATTAACTTGATCTCATTCAAAGTCGCCCCTTCCATACAGCAGTCACTTTTGATTAATTTTGCTTTTGCCATATTTTTTCCAAATGTATCCCGAGCAGAGCGAAACTGAGTCTTGTCTTTTGCTACCACTGCGTGCGTGTGTGTTAGAGTTGAGCGAGTGAGTGTGGGAGCGTGAATTTGGCTCTTGAGCTTGGATGGGCAAACGCATGAGCTGCATGTTGACTGCCAGTGTCACGCAGGTTCAAAAATCAATAGCTCTAGAAGCAGCCTCTCGTTTAAAATGAATTTTCTTGGTGTGCCACTAGCTTCCTTTCCTCTTTTAGGTAATCACAGACCTGGAGGAGCAGCTAAACCAGCTGACCGAGGACAACGCTGAACTCAACAACCAAAACTTCTACCTGTCCAAACAACTCGACGAGGCTTCCGGCGCCAACGATGAGATAGTGCAACTGCGAAGTGAAGTAGACCACCTCCGCCGTGAGATCACGGAGAGGGAGATGCAGCTCACCAGCCAGAAGCAAGTAAGGAGGGGTAAACAAGGTCACGAAGTCCTGGGGGGACTTTGAGAAAGACTTTAGGAGGCGTACCTGGTGCCTTCTCCTGGGGGTTCCAAGACCAAGCCTCATCCACTAAACGGGCTCTTTTTCAATCATCTCTCGTTTCCAAGGCTTTGGGGTTTCAAAAATGGCTTTTAAAAATGTGTAGTTCTTATTAATTTTGATTTTTTGTTTTTGAGACAGAGTCTCGCCGTTGCCCTGGCTAGAGTGCAGTGGCGTCATCATAGCTCACTGCAACCTCAAACTCCTGGGCTCAAGCAATCCTCCTACCTCAGCCTCCTGAGTAGCTGGGACTGAGAGGTGTACACCACCATGCCTGGCTAATTTTTTCTATTTTTAGCAGAGACAGTGTCTTGCTCTTGCTCAGGCTGATCTCAAACTCCTGACCTCAAGCACTCCTTTTGCTTTGGCTTCTCCAAGTGCTAGGATTATAGTCATGAGCCACCACACCCATATTAATTATGATTTTAAAAATAAAAACAAATGCTTTGGGAGGCCATTGTGGGCTTGATTTTAACCTTCGTCACCTCCCCCCAGCCTTGCTCTGGGTTTCCGCCTCTTAGGTGGTGGCAGAATTGTCCCTCATCCATTCTTGCCTGGTCCTCCCAGGCTGTAGAAGAAAAAGATAAACCACATTTCAAACTGTAGATAGAAACTTGTGCTTTTCCGAAACTGACCTGACAAAAGTAACCTCCAGGAAATCCTCATTTAATACAAGGCACAACTCAGTGGTACTGATTTGCAGACGATGGAGGCTCTTAAGACCACTTGCACGATGCTGGAAGAACAGGTCATGGATTTGGAGGCCCTGAACGACGAGCTGCTGGAAAAAGAGCGGCAGTGGGAGGCCTGGAGGAGCGTCCTCGGTGACGAGAAGTCCCAGTTCGAGTGTCGGGTTCGGGAGTTACAGAGGATGCTGGACACTGAGAAGCAGAGCAGGTGGGCCTTTCTGTTTGCGGAAGGCCCGTGACAGGTGACTGCAGCAGGATCTGCTTGAGATGTGAACAGGGTGACCAGATGTTCCAGCTGAGACGAGAAGTCTCCTGGGACACAAGCCTTTCAGTGCTAAAGGCAGGAGGCTCTTGGGCAAACCAGGATGGGGTGGTCGCCCTGCTTAAAAATATGGATAGTGTGAGTTGGATTCTGTGGCAGGGACTGGTGTCTGTTTACCCCGTGCAGAGGTCTGGGAGGCAGGGCAAGTATCTCGGCGCTTTCTTTGCCGAAACACTCTTACCAGGTTTCTTAGTATGACCATGTAGCAAGACCGTCACCATTTTAATCCTGGTCACGTGGCTCCCCTCTACACCAGGGCTCCTCAGCTGTGCCACTATTGATGTTTTGGGCCAGGCAGTTCTTTGTTGCTGGGGGCTGTCCCGTGCATTGCAGGATACTGAGCCACATCCCCAGTCTCGACCCGCTAGATTCCAGTAGCAACCCCCTCCCCAAGTTGTGACACCCAAAAATGCCTCCAGACATTGTCCCCAGTGTCCCCTGATGGGGGAGGAATTGCTCTCAGTTGACAGCCATTACTCTACAAGAATAATTGTTTTTTTTTTTTTTTTCTTTCTTGGTAGGAAATGGTAGTGTGTTCAGGCAGTATCTTCCCTCTACTTTGCCACTTTTGTTTCCACAGTTCCCCCAACACAGAATTCCCCTCCTGTCTGGGCCACAATATTGCAGGTGGTGAACTGCATAGCTCTGGGGAGTGCTGTTCACATTGATGACGTCATTGGTTTGAAGAATTATTGTGACAGTTTTACAGCTCATGGCAGGAAAGTGTTTGGTTCTAACAAAATTGGTATGACAGTTTGCAGATGGAAAGAAATTGAAGAATGGGCACCTCTTTCCAGTTTGCACAGAGGCACCCTGTGGGCTAATGCTAGCCCCACGGCTTCCTGTCTGCACGGTGGAATTGTGTCCATCCTTCGTGTCCTTGCTCATGTCACCTTCCTCTGAATCACAGCCTCCTGTGATTCTCTGAACTCCTTAAGCAAGATAAACTAAATGTAATATACAAATATTTATCATTTAATTAGACTGTATCACACTCATTTTGGTATCTCTCACGTTTACTTGGCCATAGTAGACTCAACTAAATCTGTCTGGTGGGTTATCCATGCCAAGTTCAGTTGAGCTAGAAAAGACTGGAGGCAAAAGGTGGGAACCTTTAAATTTCGAGAGAAATGGCAGAAATAGTTCCTTTTTGGACATCCTCCTACTCTGGTATTTGCAGATATGCGGGGCTGATGTTTGAAGGCTCCTGCTGCTTCTCTCTGAACCTCTGGGCTCCCCCATCCTCTCTGTAGGTTCTGGCTGTTGTCACACAGACCCCTTCCCTCCCACCCTCAAGTCCAGCTCCTGTGTTGGCTCTTTCTAGAGTCTTTCAGAGATAATTTT
The DNA here is from genome assembly GCA_004363605.1 of Indri indri. NCBI lineage: Eukaryota > Metazoa > Chordata > Mammalia > Primates > Indriidae > Indri > Indri indri. The sequence goes on from RJWJ010040550.1 coordinate 6,218, forward strand.
GGGGGTAGGATCTGGTTCAGCCCCAAGAAATCCATAACCAGACATGGAAGGTGTAATTATGAACTGTAGTTAGAAGACTGACAGTTGTCTTTTGTTTCCTGTCTACTTTCAGGGCAATTGTGAAAGATTTTGGCTTGCTTTTTTTTTTCGCCCCCTTGGTATTATGTGAGATACTGAGATGAGGAAAATATAATCCTTAATCCTTATCCTCAAGAGGCTAAGAGTCTACTGAAGGAGATAATCATGCATTCAAATATTTATCACCTAAAATAGAGTGAGGCGTGCTACGACAGTTATGCTTTGGATACAAAACAAGGAGAGGTTATTGCTGAGAGGTGAAATTGGAAAGGTTTTATGGAGGACATAGCATCGAGTTCATCCTTGAGGCTTGAGTAAGATTTGAGTTTGCAGAGTAGGAAAGGAGAGTATTGCCAGTGGAAGTAGGAAAACATGTTACCTAAAAGGAGGAAGGGAAGTGATTTTTCTAGTTTGCTTCTGGGTTTTCTAGTCTTTAGTGTTATTTATGGATACACCCATCAGATTGAAGTTTCAGTTTCCTGCTGGGCACCCAAACATTTATCTCCTTGCATATACTTTAAGGAGAGGAAGTGTTTGCCTAAATGGGGTCCCCGTGGTCATCTGCATCCTGTGGTCCTTCAGTGGGACCACGTTCCATTTCTGCTCCCATGGAGGGTGTGATAGTCTTGACACGTCCTTATTCAGCCCAGTTGCATTAGGAAGTGCTTTTTCCCTCTCAGCGTTTCCAAGTGAAGAACTTTATCTTTTAAAGGTTTTCTCTTTACCCAGGGCCTAACATGGGTCAAACTACATCTTGGAAAGGGAGACATAATTTGGAACTAGGAATGAAGGTTGGGCATCTGTCCTACCTGTAACCTGTTTGGTCGCTTGTAGCGTTAGAGACGGGCCAGCTTCCTTTCCCCATTGGGTGATGGTGGGACATCTGAAACCAGGCCTGTGTTTTTCTGGCAGGGCAAGAGCCGACCAGCGGATCACCGAGTCTCGCCAGGTGGTGGAACTGGCAGTGAAGGAACACAAGGCCGAGATTCTCGCCCTGCAGCAGGCTCTCAAAGAACAGAAGCTGAAAGCTGAGAGCCTCTCCGACAAGGTCAGTGCCCATCCCTTCTCCCTTTTAGGAGAACATTTTTGTTTCCTTGTCTTAAAGGCCTGCTTGGTACAAATTCGAATGCAATCCTTGGTAAACACAGTTCACACGCATGCCCTCCTACTCTGCAAATGTCATGTGGTTGTGCTTCACTGTGGGGCATCCTCGGCTGGCCATAGTGTGGGTGGGTGTGGTGGGCACTGGCTTATCATGGCTGGCCACTGACTTTTTAACATCTACCTCTTTGGGTCCCTGAGGTCTGAATTTTGATCTGGGTGCACAACTCTCTTGTTTTCTGGCTTCTTATTTCTAGAAGGCTTTATGGATTTAATGTTGAGTATTCTTGGGAAGTACTTGGTGGCAATGATGAATGCTCATTCCGTTGCTGCAAAAATAGGCAGCTCAGCTTTTCCAGATTGTAAGTTCAGGGACGTGATAAGGTCTGAGGACACATGCCAGTCCTCAGTATTTCACACTGGAGATACATGTGTTCCATCCATGTACTGCTCCATATTATATTTATGATGAGATGTACCTGTGTTTTAGAGGTTTTATCTAACAGTCTTGGAGGAGATGTATAACAGATGCTTCAATGTTATAGGTAACAAAAGTGAAGATCAGAGAAATTTTATGTATGTACACACAGACACATTCTTTTTTGTACACGCACACAAAGTAACCATCTGATTTTGTGTTTTCTATTACTTTATTTCATGATTATCAAAGTAATTATTTAGGGTATTATAGAAAATTGAGAAACAAGCCAGGTGCAGTGGTACACTCCTGTAGTCCCAGCTTCTCAGGAGGCTTGCTTGAGCCCAGGGGTTCTGGGCTGTAGTGTGCTATGCTGATTGGTGTCTGCACTAGGTTCAGCATCAATATGGTGACCTCCCAGGAATAGGGGACCACCAGGTTGCCTAACGGGGTGAACTGGCCCAGGTTGGAAACAGAGCAGGTCAGTACTCCCATGCTGGTCAGCAGTGGGATGACACTCGTGAACAGCCCCTGCACTTGAGTCTGGGCAACATAGCGAGACCCCATCTTTAAAAAAAAAAAAAAAAGAAAGAAAAGAAAAAGAAAATAGAGAAACCACAGAAAAGTAAAGGAAAAAAATGACTAGTAACCCATTCCCATAGTTATATTGGTGAATTTATTTGCAGTCTCTTTGCTTATGTTTATGCATACACACACATTTTTTTTTAAATTTAGGTTCTTACTATGTATACAGCTTTACGTCTTTTTTTAAAACCCTATAATGGGAGGCTTTTCCTGAGTTATTGAATATTTTTTGAACATGCAATTCTAAAAAAAAAGCAATTACATGGAAGCACCTAATTTAATCATTCTACTTGTATTGGAAAGTTGAGCTTCTTCCACTTTTTTGCCATATAAATAACACTGGGATGAACATGAATCTTTATGGACATCCGTGATTATTTTCTTACCAGATATTTATAGAAACAGAATTATTGAATTCAAGGCTAGAGCTTTCCACTCAGAAACACTCCTGAGTTCCCTGAAATGGGTTACCATTTTTTTTTAAAGCATTAAAAATGTAAATTTATTGTTTAGAGGTAAGTGAACCCTTTTAGGTTTAACTTAAAGAATATTCAATAACAAAGTCCTTCCTATGCTTTAAAGCTCCGGACATTCCAATACCGTTTTTTCTTGATCTTCTCTTAATCAGGATGAATTTCTCTTTTCTATATCTGTCGTCAAACTTATCATCTGACAGACCAGTCATTATTTGTGTACATGTTTAGTTACGGGCCTTTCTGACTTGGTGTAAGGTTTTTGAGAGGGCTTTGCCATCCTTTCATCCTGAAAGCTGTCAGGCTGGGTAGGTAGCAAGCATTCAGCATATGATTATTTAATTAAATTCAGCCAAAGCATGTTAGATAGATAAATTCTTGAGCAGTCATCCTCTTAGAACTTGTCACAGCTTTATTTATGACCCATCCCTTAGAAATAATTGCTATCCTCATGTAATAACCCATGGAAGACTTACCAATGACACGGACTTTTGTGTTTTGTTTTTTTTTTTTTAAAAAACCTTTACGTTTTGACCTTTAGAACTTGATTTATTCTTTATATGTGAAAATTTGTGGGCATTTATAAAAGTTGTTAGCATCTAACATTTCTAAATGTGGCATCCTGGCCAACTTTTCCAAACGTCTAGCTCAATGACCTGGAGAAGAAGCATGCCATGCTAGAAATGAACGCCCGAAGCTTACAGCAGAAACTAGAGACCGAACGAGAGCTCAAACAAAGGCTTCTGGAAGAGGTGAGTGTGAAACACCTGGGAAATAGGGCCAGGTAGAATTTTGAAAGTGAAAATTTGTCATGTTCAGGCGGTCATACCCAAATTAGACATTCAAATTTTGAAATTGGGGTTTTCGTGAAAGAGTAGGGTGGACATGTAATTCTTTCTTGAAGGCATTTAACACATTAAAAGAATATGTTGCGAAGGCCGTAGGGCCTGCCTTTCATTTGTATCCTATGTGGTGCTTAACAGAGTGTCAAGCACGTGGTACGTATGTGCCAAATAGAGGTTTATTAAATACATGGATGAATGATTGTTGAGTTAAATTGTTCTTTAGAATTAATATGCAAAGTATATTAAGTTTCGTGCTGACAGGACATCCGTGCAAATTAGCTTTCTGCACAGGATGGAGATTTGATCAGATTATGCCGAGTACCAAATTTCATGAAGACTTTTGAATAGTTAATTCGATTAAAAAAATGTGGCCTGCTTTTGTGACATGACAAGCTCAAATGGATCTCCTAAACCCATCCCTTATGTTATTGCTGGTCCCTTTTCACAGACTCAGAAAATTGCTGCTTAAATTGATGACTACTTTCACTCCCAGCCACAGCCCTGCATGTTGAATCACTAATGATTCTGCTTTGTTCATTAGAATTGACCTACAAGGACAAAAGTACTTTGTAAAGATATTTAATGAAACTTGGACTGCAAAGAGTATTCTGTTTAACCCCTAGTGAGCTTGACAGTTCAATTAACCAGAATTCCCTGTTCTGGTTAATTGAGGCTTTGTTATGTGACACCCATATCTCCTGATGCAGTCTGCTGATAGAAATGATGTTGCTATGCTATTAAGTTTGAAAAGTATAGGAAAATTTTTGCAGGTGAGTATGAAGTATTTTATATAATGATACTTTTAAAAATATGGGTGGGAAGTTGAGAAAGTTCTGGAGGTGGATGATGGTGATGGTTGCACAACAATATGAATGTACTTAATGCCACTGAACTATACACTTAAAATTGGTTAAAATGGGCCAGGTGCAGTGGCTCATGCCTGTAATCCTAGCACTTTGGGAGGCCGAGATGGGAGGATTGCTTGAGGCCAGGAGTTTGAGACCAGCTTGAGCAACATAGCAAGACCCTGTCTCTACAAAAAGTTTAAAAAACATTTCAGCTGGATGTTGTGGTACATGCCTATTGGCCCAGTACTTGGGAGGCTGAGGCAGGAGGATCGCTTGAGCCCAGGAGTTTGAGGTTGCAGTGAGCTGTGATGATGCCCCTGCACTCTAGCCTGGACAACAGAGTGAGACCCTATCTCAAAAAGAAAATAATTAAAATGGTAAATTTTATGTTATGTGTATTTTGCCATAATAAAAAAATTTAAAAATTAATACCACATATATTATACAGATACACACAAAATTCACCCAATGGCCCTAAGAACACTATAATAGAAAGTTTAAATCTACTTGGCGATCAAATAGAAAATTAGGTCTTTTATCGGGGATGAATAGGCAGTGTTCTCACTTTAGGCACAAAGCGGAAATGGAAAGAACAGAAATAATCAATGCTCTTGCCTGTCCTATTTTCCTTCTGAGAGGGCGAGTTGGCCCTGACAGCTCAGTACTCTGGTCCAAGGTTACGTGGTGAGTCAGTGACGACGCTAGGAATAGAATGCTGGGATCCTGATTCAGTCCCTTCATTCCCGCTTCTAACCTACATGAGAATATTTCCAGTTTCCTGGAAGGTACCCCACGGAGAGATTTTTGAGCACAGACATCTGGCTGACACCGAGTGTGAGGCAGGTTTCACATACAGCTGAAACCATTCCGAAACAGAGGATGAGCTTTGTTGTGGTTGGGTTGCTTGGTGGTGGTGTATGCTTCATAAGCATGTGCCCAGGGTCTCAACTGAAGTGTCCTTTTTGTAGGTACAGAGACTTTTAAATGGGGCCAGAACCAGAGCCTCAGAATTAGGAGGAATTGTTATATCATCCTGGTTCCTGACGCTATTGCTTTTCTCCCTGCCCTTGACAAACTTTACTAATGGATCTTTCTTCCAGATCTTTCCTTTTGGGCCCCAAATGGCCTTGGAATCTTTCTTGACATGGCAGTTTGCAGCCACTGTCACTCCATTGGAAGTAACACCAGAGATGAAAGTTCATTTGCTAATTCTCGTCAAATTCATCTCATATCCAAGATAGAGAATCCTTTCCCCAGCACATGTCATAGGTGGGGCCTGTTGAACCTCAGTCTGAATACTAGAGTATGTAGACTTTGGACATCCCAACTCATTTTTCACCAACTCTCATTCTTAGAAAGTTCTTTCTTATTTTGAACTAAAACCTACAACTTCCACCCATTGGTTCTATTAATATCGAAATTAGAGAGTAGTCTCATATCTCCAACCAAAGTCAGAGGTTAATATTGATTGATAGTCAAATGACTTGATTAATAATTTTAAAAACTAATGTTTAATTAGCACTTACTACATGCCAGGTGCCTTTCTGAGCACTTTGTATGAATTAACTCTTAACTGTCCTTGCAACAGTCCTATGAGATAACTATATTTCTTACCTCCATGACAGTTGATTAGATATCCAAATGGCTCTCCCACTCCAAATCGCTTTCTCTTTCTTAGGTGAAATCCCTCCATGCTTTGGATGTTCTTTTCTGGGAGATTTATCTTCCCAAAGAGAGTTTCTAGAAGCCCGTGTGGTCTGAATAGCACCGAATACATTGGGATGTTTCCACTCCATACCGGCCTCTGTAAACCTCTGCCAATTACCTGGGCTCTTTGGGCAGTTTTGTCCCTCCGTTGACACAATTGACCTGTCGAATCACCACCTACCCTTCCACCTCTTTATGTTCTGTACTTACTCATTTGAAGTTCAAAAAAATACCACTCTATTGAACTACTTCTTGTTGGTTTTGATCCATCCTTCCAGCCCACTGGGGTTTCAGGCTCTGGTTCTGTCATCCGGCTCCTTCATTCTTCCTCCCAGTTTCCTGTCAGCCTCACCAGATCGTTGGGTAGGTCTAAGCTCACAGCTAAGGCCCTCCCTTCAGTCCGACACTAACCTGGGGCCGTGCATCCACGTGCTTCTCTCCGGGAAGCAGGTAAATGGTTTTGAAAAACACTTCCTAGAGCGCAAATGTCACTCTTGTTTTTTATTGCAGTCTGTAACCAGCCTATTTCTTGGAAAGCTAATGGACAGTTGATGCGTTTATTCTAGAAAAATATTTTGGGCCTGGCTCTCACCAAACAGATTCCTGTCCCCAGCACTTGTTTCTCTGGTTTGTGCCTAGTAATTAATGTTGTCCTAAAATAGTGGGAAGGAACTAAACAGGATAATTTGCAGAAGAAATCACTTGTGCTGCGGGGGAGGGCATCTTAGCTGTTTTCTCTCTCTTTTTTTTTTCCCTGTATTTTTGGGGGCTCCGTGTTTTGATTCAGAAATTCCAGGTTATACACATGGCCGAGTGACCTTTAGTGTCTCTTGCTTTATGGCAGGACTGGTAGGGAAAGGCAGATGGGAGAGTGAGGGGTACACCTGCACTGGATGGAGGAAAGAAAGGACAAATGAGAGGACTGACATTCATTAAGCACCTACTGTATGCTGGGCACTGTGTTCACTATGTCATCCAGCAAGGCAAGGTATTATACCCACTGTCAGATGAAGAAACTGAGGCTCCAGGAGGCACCATGAGCTGCCTGTGGTCCCATCACTGATGAGTGTTAAAGTCAGGATTTAAAACAGGGTCTATAAGATTCCAACGTCCGGATCTTTTTCTGCTACAACACGATGCCTTGGGGAATCAGCTACCTCTTAGGAGGAAGGGCAGGTGAGGAGTAGAAATGGAAAGAAAAACAGAAATGGCGAGAAGCAAAGTGAGGCAGAGAGGGCGGGGGAATTCTGAGGTTATCGGTGGCTTTCGGCCTGCAGGGGTGGAAGGCTTTGGGGCTGCCACCGACTGTTTGGAAACTCCTGTGCTGATGTTTATTGCTCTTCTGTAGCTCTCTGTCCCTAAGTCTGCAGAGGGTCTAGGCTAGCAGGAAGGAGATGATTTGGGCCACAGAGAGTGTGGTTAGACTATACCCTGGGGGTTGGATGAAATTAGCCAGAAACGCATCAACAACACAGCAGGAGGGCTGTTCTCTCCTTTTTAGAAATGGACGCATTTTACAAAAGAAAGACACAAAACCAGCATCTTTATAGCCTGTCCTATTTTCTGGTTGGCGCCCATTGTAAGAATTGGAGAGCAATTTGCAGCACAAAACTATTACCAATATACTAAATTGAATTTCTTTTCTGGGT
>RJWJ010040551.1:0-13921 GCA_004363605.1 Indri indri
TCTGATTTCTTCTGCATCTTTTCAGATATATTTGAATACAAATAAAAAAAATAACAGAATCAAATTGAGAAATTTCCATTTCAAATCTCAACTAGGCATACAATAGTGCCCCATGAAATGATCTGTTTCTACAATAATCTCTCTTTTCCACTTTTAGAGACAACACTTTTGTAACTTCTCTTTCTTCTGATATTCAGATTTACCTCTTAACACCTCCTACACTGGACGCCCTAACTACCACTTCGGTGATAAAGTAGAAGTGATTAGATTACAGATCTCTCCCATTCCCACTGCCAAATCTACACTCTGCCTGCACCTACATTGATATTCTCTTTTCTTCATAACAAAATGGAGCACTGTCTCTCCTCTTATCTAAGGCTAGTCCTTTCTCACTCGTTCCCTGGACCTCATCCTTAGAATGTTCCTGAAAACTGTGCTGGCTTGACTATTCCTTCCCTCTTGCATCATTGATCTTCCCCTTCTTACTGGATAATTCCCACTAATATACAACATGTTCTTCCAAATTAAAAAGAGAAATCTCCCTCAGTACCACATTGTCCGCTAACTTCTGCCCTATTTTATATTTATTTTCCTCCGTTTCCTGACCTTTAATTCATAATTCTACCCATGACAATCCTGCTTTCATTCCCAACACTCCCTGATCAATGCCCTTGTCAAAGTTTCAGGTCATTTCTATGTTGCTGAAGTTAGTGAATACTTTTCCATGTTTTCTTAGTAGGGGCCAAGGGAAAGCTTTCTCTTTGCCTAATGATGTTTCACTGAAAATCATGGACAAGAGGCACATTCATAGAAAGAAAAAAGCATACAGATTTATTTAATGCATACACAGGAGTCTTCAGAATGAAGATCCAAAGGTACAGGGGAAATTGTCCATTTTTATGCTTATGTTAAACAAAGTATGGATGACAGTCATGTGGAAATATGATTGGACAAAAAGCATATGATCTTATGCTAATAGATCGAGTGGGCAAACTCAGCAAGACTGGTCTGTCTAGATTCTTCTTGGCCTCAGTATGCATTCCTTCCTTCTTTGTATGGTGTAGGACCCTCTCTGGAATGGGGTTCTCATGACCTGCCATCAAACAAGGTAGGCCAGATAATTTATTTATGGCAGGTTTTTACATAGAAAGGCAGAAGGAAAGTTAAAGTAATATTAGTGTTTATGGTTGGCTTTGGGGAAAAACAGGTTCAGGTTTCTATGACCCACCTTGGGGAAGAGGGATTCTAGTTTCTTTGGCTAGCCTCAGGGAAGAATGGGACTAAGAGACAGGAGGGCAGAAGGTCAGAGAAAAATTTCTGCTTCTGAGGTGGCTTCTGGGGCCTTCATTTTGGGGTTTTGTTTTCTGAGTCCCACCATTAGCTTCTCAACAGCATGACACACTATTTAAGAGTCCCTCCTCCTCCTGCAAAACCAAGCTCCTCTTTCTTTTTCACCTCACCTTACTGGTCCTTTTAGAGCCCTCTCCTCGCCACATACCTCTTTAGGTGATTTCATCTGTTCACATGTCTTTTAAAGTATTTGTGTGCTGTTGATTCCCATACTCATAATTCCAGGCTTGACTTTCCTCTGAGTTCCAGACTTAGCCAATTGTCTTCCTGCGCCATCAATTTGGATCTCTAATAGACAGTTAAAACTTAAACATGACCTAAAATGGTCTCTTGACTTTTCCCAGAAAGTGTAATTTTTTTTTCCTCGGCCTTCTTCATTTGGCTCAAGCAAAAATATATATATATATTTTTTTTCTTCATACAGAAAAATGAAATATCCTTGATTCCTCCCTTTTACTCATGCCCATGTCCAATTCATGAGCAAGACCAGTCTATGCTACTTCCAAAATCTATATATTAATACATTATGCCTACGTTTCTCTTCTTCCACTGATTTTACTCTGGTCTGGGTTATCATTATCTTTTCCTTAGACTATTGTAACCCCCTCGTAACTGTTCTATTTCCAGTCTTATGCCTTTCTACATAACAGGAAGAATAAAATATTCTTCCAAATTTACTTGAATCAGTCTCCTTGCCCCACACAGAACCATGATGGAGTAGGAAGGGGCATCTGAAGGGATCTTGGAAGATATTTAAATTTTGGCTCTCAAAACTTAGAAAAAAATGTTTTCCAGGACAACAGATGAGCATCATCAGAGACATGAAAGTGGACAAGCATAAGAGGCTATCTACAGATGAGTGAGTGGTTCTGCTTGGTTGTATCAGAGAGCATAACGAAACAAGACAAAGGGAATAAAATTGGGGCAGAGGTAGAACCTCAGATTTGCTATTTAGGTATTTGGAATTTGTTTAGTGATTTCATTTTATGCTCAACATTGAAAAATGAAGCCAATTTTCTGTTTGTGATTGATAAGCCAAAAAATAGAGTAATGTAAAATATGCGGAGATTATGTGCTTAAAGTGACAAACCAGTCATAAAACCCTGTCATGCCTCAAATGTCTGTCTCTGTCTCATAAATCATCTCACTAGCTTCTACTTCTTTTGAGATTGGTAGATAGTAAAAATAAAAGTAGATATCTATTTTGCCCCCTTTTTTTAAAAGAGGGAGAAAATCCTATTTATAATTAGCGTAATTGAAAAAACCCAAGGCTAGAATGTTTCCTATGCATTTGTTTCTTTTGTGAGATGATTGAGAATATATACTTTTATTAGAAATGTTATGCTGAAGGGTATATTCTGCATTTTATCCACTTTTAATAAATAAATATACAAGTAGCCTTCTTTCAATGATGTAAAACTTAACATCTTGTTCCAAGGATCAGATTATATGGTAAATGTTGAAAACTGAGTACCCATTGTGCTGCATTTTTGCCCAGTCTATTCTGAGGGATGTCCAAAAGTGAGAGAAATACATACATCTCCCTTATTCTCTCAAAAACCTTGTCAGCATTGCTCCTAGGCCACACACTCAACATACATCATCATCGTTGATTACCTTAATCACCTTTCCTTTCCAGATTTCAAAGGCTTGGGGAAACAAAAAGTTGTTTCACCTTAAAATAAATATTGGGGATAACTAATTAAGGCCGACATTCTGAATTGAATATAAGGGCATCTTTGATCATTGTGTAATATTGCATGATGTAAATATATTGTAAATGAGTAACTGAGTCAAGCATCAAGTCAGTTTACAACCTTTTGGTCCTTAGAGATCTGGGCAGTCAGTAAAATAATTAACACTTTGGAGGTCTGTGGCCAAAAGGTGTCCTTTGGGAAACAGACAATCAATAGGGCTGTCAGTCTGCTGAGCAATTTAAGAATTCCAATTAAACATTTCAAAGAAAGTCAATTTAATTTCAAATAACTGTATTGGCAAGACTAGGTGTATGCAAGCTACCAGAGTCAATATATTTTATGCCATGAGGTAATTTTGATAATCACTAGAACATATATAAAAGAAAAAGATTGTTTTCTCTATAACCACAAGCCCAATGTAAACAAAAAAGCACCCTCCTTCACCCAAGACATTTTCTTTAAAGTTTAATAAGGTCTAAGTTTCTTTTCAAAGATAGAAAATTTCATTTATCTTTTTATGTCTGAGCTTCATACATCCAGTTGTGCATGTGTGTGTGTGTATTTTGATTAGATGTAGATGGAATTTTAATTTTCTGATTCTATATTCCTACAGAAAAGAGAGGGAAAACAAATTGGGAGTGGGTATATCAACTAAAGTATATTTAAAATAAAAAGTAATGGAATATCTAGGATTTCTCTTGGGTTCAAGCCTCTCTTCCAGCCACCATTTTTGATCAGTTGTTGTCTTACAAGTGTTTATTTTTAAAATAATATAACCATTTTTGTAATTAGGACACAATGCTTCTTTGGCTCTTTATGAAAATATATCAAGAATTACTTCTGAGAACATAATCAGCAAAGATTAGAAAAGTCCCTTGGTATTATCCATTTAAGTAAGAGTAGCCCCTGCAAAAGGCTTTCTAACAAGATTCCAAAAAATGTTTTTACACTCTTCCTATTTCAAAAATAATATAGAAAATATTAAGTATTAAAAGCCTTATAAAACCTTAATTAAAAAGTAAAACAGGTTAAAAGGCATAAAGAAACAGAGGTGTCCAACACCTTGGGAAGAGCTCAGTAATATAAAATTGTTATTATTATAACTCAATTTTCATATGATAATCTTTTCCACAATCTGAGAAATTCAGAATTAGAAAAGATTTCATTCAAAAGCCCTGCACTCTATTTTGATGGGAGGGAGCAAATCAGGAAAACTAGTTTATCTGGAATTATACAATTGAGATAAATCATGTTTACTTTTAAATGTTCTTGAAACCTTATAAGATTAAAAGGGATGCCAGTGGAGTGCAGTAAAAAGATACTGGACTGAAGAGTCAGCGAGGTATAAATTTTATATTATTGTCATGAACATAACATTCATTCACTTATTTTTATTCAAATATTACATGAAAGCATTTTATTAGATGTTGGAATTTGAGTATGTAAGACAGAATTGTAGTCATCCAGGCGCTCATACTCCAATTGAGGGAGTCAGATTTTTAACAAATAACAATACGATGTAAGAAATACTTTGATAGTGCTTTCACAGGGTGTGGTATTACCTGATAGAGCTAGAGAAGAAAGCAGGAGTCACTTCATGAATGGCCTTGAGGGTTGAGGGTGGCAGAAGCTGCTACTGTCACCTGTCATCTATTCTCCCATCGCTCTATAGTAATTAAACCCCCAATTTTCAGATAAGCATATGGGCTCCCAGAATATGAACAATATTTCCCAGCCCTCCTTATAGCCAGGTGTGACCATATGACTAAATTATGACCAATAGAATATAAGCAGGATTGATATGAACAAATTTTTAGTTATGTATTTATAGAGAAAGTTATGCCCACCCCTTTCCCCCTTCCTTCCATTCTGCTTCTTGGAACACAATCATGGCGTAGGACCATCTTGGACATTGCGGATGAAAGACAACATTAGGGTTGGTGAAGCAATAAGGTATGAGGAGCTCAGTTTTCGCAGTAACATCAACGAGCAGAACCACCATGCCAACCTAGGCAGCCTATCCCCAAAATGTTATCTGAGAGAGAAATATACTTCTATCTTATTTAATCCTGACAGAATTCCAGTCATGGTCTTGGGTCACTGTCATTTTGGGTCTCTGTTAAATGCAACTGTAGTTTAGGAGTGTAGGCCTGACTCAGAGGACAGTGGAAGTCAATGATAGTTTTTAAGACAGCAATTTGGTCAGATTTCCGTTTTGAAAGCTCCCTTCGTTTCAGTATACAGAATGGCTAGGAGGGGATCATAAGACAGGAGGAAAGGAGACAGTATAGATTACTTCATTCATTGGGGAAAGACATTATGGTGGAAGCAGTGGATATGGAGAAAAAGCAGGACTAGAAATAATAGAACTCTAAAAGTGAAAATCTGATTAGCTGTAGAGGAAAGCAGAATGACAATCAGGGAAGAGACCCAGGTTTTTTGCTTATACAACTGGGTAGGCAGTGGTATTATTCACTGATATAAGGAACACAGAATTTAATTTATTAATTCATTTAATGTACTTGGCACATAATAGGCGATCCATAAATGTAGCTATTATTTGGTCAATTTACTGATTCTGTACTGTATTTTATAAGCAAATATTGACTCTGTCATCCTATACATTTAAAATATCCAGTGGGGTTGTACAAGACCATGACTGGAATTCTATCAGGTTCCACTTCATATGGTACATACCACTACAAAAGCCAAAGTTCCATAAGTAAATATAAACTTCTACAGCTTATCTGTGGCACAGACTGTTCAGAACTATGAAGATTCTGAGATTTTACCCTACTTTCAAGTTAACAAATTAGGCTGCTAGTTTTATGAATGCTGGCAGAAGATATGAGACGCCTGAGTTAGAGCAAAAGTGGCTTTATTACTCTCAACAATAGCAGTAGCCAGGGTATCAGTATTTCATTGCACTGGTTGCCTAAGTCCCAATTCCCACAAGATGCTGTGAAGAGGATCAAGTCAGATGACACATGCAGTGCAGAAAAGAAACTCCATGCTTGGGAAACCTGAACCTTTTATAATGGACCATAAGCAAGCATATGTTTAACCCTAAGGGAGGCAGTGTCTCTATCTTCCAGGGATATATGTTTTCAACAGAAACATCCTTGAAAAGACAGATCAGAATAAAAGCCATCAGTGTCTCACCTGCAAGATTTAAAGAAATGCACAAGACCTATGAATTTTCTCCGGATATTGACCAGATACTGAAATCTACCTATGCCTCCCAGTTAATAGAGCTATGAAATCTTATATAATGATATATTTGCCTTCCCTGGAGTAATTTGGCCAAGAATACATTCTTAAAACATGTATTGTTTATATTGAATAATTCAGCACTTTGATATTTAAATTTGGCTAACCTTTATTGAAAGCTTATCTGGAACAAGATGTCATACTCAGTGCTTTTTGCAAATATAAAAATGAATAAGATATAGTTCGTACTCTCTAGATATAATCTAGAAGACAACACAGGCATCTAAGACCTAATGTAAAGACAGATGATGTAATGAAAATAGAGAAAATTGTGGGATAATAGAACGATATTGATCTCTCAATTTGAAGTAGTAGAATTTGAGATGGAAAAAGAATCTTAAAGGGATGGATGGATGGGCTAGCATAGGGCAGTAGGGAATGAAATATGGCTTTAATGTTGATCACACTGGCAACAAGATAGAAAACAGTTTAGAAAGGAGAAGACTAGAGACAATGGGATGTCTCTAGCTATTGTCCTAGACAAAGCTTTAATGTCAATTTGAATTAAGGCAGTATTGGTGTCATTAAAAGAGAGAATTGACGGAAGAGGTGGGAGAAGCAATTGTGTTTCAATGTGTTGTCGAGGATGAGAGAAAGGAGACAATTAAAAATAATCCAGGTCACACCAGTTAAATTACCAAATCACTCTGATTTAGGGGCTACTTCTGTATGGGTATATGACCTAACTTGAGCATTCCATATATTCCTTCTTCCCTGTCCCAGTGTTTGGTTTAGAGGTGGGTCTGTGATGCAAGTCAGTTTACCGTACTGAAATCTATAACTTTGACTTGAACTATTAAAAACAAAATTTCTTTTTGTGTTTGTCATTGAGATGTTAAAGTGTAACACTGGAGCCCTGAATGATGCCATAAAGAGAAAGCAGATTGGGAAGAAAGTCATCTGGAAAACAAACAAACAAACCAAAACCAGGATTAAGAGGTAAAGAGAGATAGTGACTTAACTTGAGACCTTCAAACCACCCATGCTGCAAATGAGAAACACTGCTGAATTTTTCAGTCTTGAAAAATTCAGAGAAAACAATTCCCTTGTCTGAGTTATGTTTCTTTCACATACAACTGAAAATATTCTAACTGAATTAAGGCTACCTCACTTGAAATGTACAGAATTTTAGTCTATCCAACAGGGATGCTGTAGAAAACTTTGCTTCAGTGAGTAGAAGGTTGGACTGTATGACATCTAAAATCCTTTCCAATTCTAAGTGTCTATGGTAAACTGAATTTTAAAGGAACATGAAGAAAAGTAGGAATCTATTGGCATTAATACTGCATCTATAAAATATAGCTTTGGAAGCACCTCTGCGTTTTCCATACTACATTTAAATATAGCAAAATCTATTCCGTAGAATGTGTACAAATGCCTGTCTGCATGCTTTTAGTTTTATAACAGAAAATAAAAAGAACGTTTAGGAAAAAATCAACAATATGATGAAACATCATCAGCATAATGCAATGAGGAATGTAGTCATCCCCTTTTATATAGACATCAATCATGGCAGAACCAGAAATGGATATATAGCCTTGTTCGGAAGTGTCATACAGAATTGCTGTAGAACACTGAGCCATAAAGCTCTTAGCTTAATGAGTTGGTAACATTTTGCAGATTTGCTTAAAACACGTTGCTTTCCAGACTGTGTTAACAGACTCCAACAGTTCTTGCCAACACACTCATCCTAAACAATTACATTAAGATCCATAAGTCCGTGTTTACAGTTCTGAGAAGCGAATGTATTGTTAATGAGCCATAAACTATCATCCTCTGACTCAATGGTTTGGCTTTTTGAAATTTGTGTAATAGTCAATGGAGAAATTCCAACATCTACTTGGTGTGGAAGTAGAATTAGCTTCAGGATATAAAACTGAATGCTGAGAAGCAGCCCTTCCACATGTTTGTGATCTGATGTGCTTTTTATATAAAATAAAACAATTTACACAAAATTTTGAAGGAACATCATTGCCATAGTTTAGAATAGTTTTATATGTTATAGCAAAAAGTAAATAACCATGATGAACCATAAAAAGTCCTATGTGTAAAATATCCTTAATCTACCCTCAGATGGTTTTTTTAAATCTCTCATGAAATAGCTGCATTAGTGAGTCACAAATAGTCTGTGAACAGACGTTCATTGCAGCTTCATACTTGTCATGCTTGTTAATATCTGGGACTGTTTTCTGGTTGCCAAAAACCCAGTTGTTTCAAACTACTGTTTTTATCTTCCTATAAAACTCTGTGGCTGCCTCTCATACCTATTTGCCATCATCTTATCTCCCTCTTGCCTCTTTCTATTCTGTTGTCTTTCTGTATTCCTTCTTCATTCCTTCCTCACTCCAGGCATCCTGTTTGTTTTAAGCTAATGTCTCAGTTCCTTCTTTCCAGATGGTTCTACTTTCTTTTGGTGATAATTTCCGTTTATCTCATTGCACTTTTTAAATTAACCCTAATCATGCTTTGCAAGCCCTATTCCTTGTTTAGCTTTATTTTTTCAATGCCAGTTTTCCTTCTATTTTTTCTTTCTTTGTAATCTTTCAATGATCCCATTGTTCAACATCTATGTATAATAATCTGCAACTTTGAACACGGAATTGTTCTGGGTACTATCCAGATACCAAGATGTCTGGATTCAGGCATTGAAGGGGTTGTCATTTCTAAGAGTAGCTGTGTCATAAGAATATCCTTGGCATAAATAAACACTTTCCTTTGTGTGTCTCTTAGCTGATGGGTAGCAGATACAGAGGAAAAGCTTTTGTCTCTCACTTTAGCAACCTATCAGAAGTTTAGAAGAAGGAGGGGAAAACAGCCCTTGACCTTATTTAGGTAATGTGTTCCTGTTGTAAAAATAGCAATAGAAATGATGTGGCATTGAGGACTCTTAGATTGAGAAAGCAGCCCAAATGCCAGCCTCTACCATCCTGGTGCTTGGTATATGGCTTGTCCTGGAACTGGTATTAAAGGCAATAATGATAATAGCTAATGTCTATTCTCTGCTTACTACATTTTAAGCACTATTTTAAGCATGCTATAAGCATCATCTCATTTATACCACAACGTTTAAAGGTAAGGCAATTATTATCACCATTTCATAAGTGAGGACAAGCCATAAAGGTTAAGCAATTTTTCCAAAAGTATGCAGTCAATAAGCAGTGGATTCAGATTTCAAATCCAGTCAATCTGATTCTAGAATCCACATTATTGGCTACAAAATAGAATGACAGGACTCAGGGAATCCTTGCATCCTTCATCTTCTCCTTTATCTTGCATCTTCTATCCCATTCTGCCACAACATCACCTTTTCAAGAGGCCTACACCAATTAACTCACTTAAAATTGCAGCACTTCCAACCACCAAATTTTTTTACGACTTACTCTGAACTTTTAGGACTCAGAATAAATCATTCATATCATTCTTATCTCAAGCCTCACCCTTTTGATTGGAAGCTCCCTTGGGCTGATCTTGAGTAAATTACCGTCAGTGTGCTCAGAAGAGCTTCAGGTGTCCGTGATACCTGGCTTGTACATTCTTGTGATATTTTGAGAATATCATATCATAAGCATATATTATCTGCCTCTGTAGGAACCATGTGAATCTTCTACTTGTGCTTTTTAGATTGGACTCTTGAATTACTGCTTAATGGTCATGTGCAAATTATACAATGTAAGCTTTATGAAAGGATAGACAACTCATGATAAAAACTCAGATGTCCTATTTTCATGCTCAGAAACGTGTTCTGAATTGGTTTTATAACTTGCTGATGAAAAAACATTATACCTGATCCCTGATGTGAAAATGTCATTTATCTCAAAGCAAGAAATTATGACCTTGGACGAGAAGATGCTAGTGCTTTTATAGTATTTGTAGTACTTATAGAATTGTTATGGTAGAAAGAACAGTGGACTAAAAGTCAATAGCCTGGGTTCTATAAATCTAGTGCCAAAGAATTGCATGACCATAGGCAAGTCATTTTTCTTATATGAGCCTTAGAGTTTTCTTCTATAAATGGAAATTCAACTTGATTATATCTAATTCTCAGGTTTATTGATTCTCTGAAATTTTCATAATTACTAGAATTTAGTGGTCCTAATATTCGTATAGAGTTTGAATATCTGTGCAACGGTAGGTGAATTATAAGTAGGGTGAATACGTGTTTTGTTTGTGTGGGATAGTCCAAATTTGCAACGTCCCTCCATAATTATTAACACACCCCCTTTTACTCTCAAAGTTGTCCTGGATTTTATAATAAATTATAAATCATCTTAAGTATAGCTTTGTCTTTAGATAGAGAATATAATACTATTCCACATGTATAAAAATAAAGACATCTTCAGTCTAATGTTTATAGGCAGCACAATTCACAATTGCAAAGATGTAGAAACAACTCAAGGGCTCATTAATACATGAGTGGATTAATAAAATGTGGTATATGTATACCATGGAATGCTTCTCAGCCTTAAAAAAAAAAAATGGTGAACTACCTCTTGTATTAACCTGGATAGAGCTGGAGCCCATTCTTCTAAGTGAAGTATCACCAGAATGGAAAAAGGAACACCACGTGTACTTACCATTAAATTGGTACTAATTGATCAACACTTATGTGCACATATGGAAGTAACGTTCATCGGGTGTCTGGTAGGTGGCAGGGGGAGAAGAGGATGAGTAAATTCATACCTAACTAGTGTGGTGTGCACTTTCTGCAGGATGGGCATGCTTGTAGCTCTGACTTGGGTGGTGCAAAGGCAATATTATGTAATCAAAGTGTCTATACCCCCATAATACTCTGAAATTAAAAAAAAAAAACTGAAGTCCACATAAAACGTGTACATGAATGTTTATAGCAGCTTTATTCATAATTGCCAAACTTGGAAGCTACCAACATATCAGTAGGTAAATGAATAAATTGTGATATATCAAGGCAATGGAATATTCTTTAGCACTAAGAAGAAATAAGCTATCAAGCCATGAAAAGATATGGAGGAATCTTAAATACATATTACTAGGTGAAAGAAGCCAATCTGAAAAAGCTATTAAATGATTTCAACTAGATGGTATTCTGGAAAAGACAAAACTATGGAAGTAGTAAAAAGATCAGTGGTTGCCAGGGAAGATAGTGGGGCTAGAAGGATGAATAGGCACAGAGGAATTTTAGGGCAGTGAAACTATTCTTTACGGTATATAAAGGTGGATACTTGTCATTATACATTTGTCAAAACCCATAGAATGTACAATACAAAGACTGAACCTTAATGTAAACAGTGGAATTTAGATGATGATTATGTGTCAATAGAGGTTCATTAATTTTAACAAAAGTACCACTTAGGTGTAGGACACTGACACTGGGAGAGGTTGTACGTATGTGAGAGTATATGAGGACAGGGGTGTATGGAAAATCTTTATCTCTTTGGCTCAATTTTGCTATAGACCTAAAACTGCTCTGAAATAGTCTATTTTTTAAAAAAAGATATAATAATGAATCTCTAACCTGTAATAGGATAAAAATATTTTTAAAACTGAAAAATCACAAAAAGTTGGATAATAGTAATACCTTCTCTAGAAAAAACCAAAGCAGTACAAACTTTTATGCACTTACATATTTTAATCCTTGGGAATGGACTTCTAAAAGCAAGAAAATTATAGATTCATAAGCATAGCTAAAGTAATAATTTGGTTGTCCTTTATAAAACATAAAAATATGGCTTCATTGATATAACCCAGCTACATTTGGAGTTATTATTTTGGCTTTCTGGCCATAGGAAAGCAGAAATTATGGTTTTCATGAGCACCACTTAACAGTTACTTTCAGCCATTGAATAAAAACCAAACGATTTCATGACAATACTTCTAACTCATCAATTGTTTTTTACCAAAGTTTTTTTTAGATCTGATTTTAGATTCCATGCTCTAAACTTTCTATAACTAAATCCCAAATTTAGAAGCCCTGAGTTTATAATAGGCCAGAAAAACTGCATTTAATTATCTCATTTAACCCTTACATCATTTCTGAGAAATAAGTGGTAAAGCCTTCAATTTACAGATGAATAATTCGAGGCTCACAGAACTAAAACAATTGCTCCAATATCTTGCTGCCTTTGAGTGGCAGATCTAGAACTAAAGCCTGGATTTGCCTTACTGCTAAGTTCTTGCAATTTTCACTAACCTCTTTAATATATCTGTTGCAAAAACTGTATCAAAACAATTAAAATTTAATAAAACATTTTCTATCACTTAAATAGCTAATCACATCCATGTTTTACTTGTCCAAGTTGTTAATCTTTAAATGCATTTTCATTTTTTAATATGTTAAAAATACTGTTTGAGAATGCCTTATCTGAAATGGTTGGGACCAAAAGTGTTTTAGATTCTGACTTTTTTAAAATTTCAGAATATTTGCATATACATAATGAGATATCATAAGGATGAAACCCAAGCCTAAATATAAAGTTCATGTATGTTTCATATATACCTTGTACACATAATCTGGAGGTAATTTTATCCAATTTTTTAAATAATTTTATGCATGAAACAAAGTTTTGACTGGATTTTGACTGTTACCCTTCATAATTTGCAAGGGGTGCAAATTATGCAATGTAAACCTCATGAAAAGATGAATAACTTATGATAAAAACTCAGGTATCCTGTTTTCATACTCAGATATGGAATTTCTCAGATAGACGATTTTCCACCTATGGCATCATGTCAGTGCTCAAAAAGTTTCAAATTTTGGAGCATTTTGAATCTTGAATTTTTTAATTAGGGATGCTCGCCCTGTAATGCTATGGTTGTATTTTGTTTTCTGTATTTTTTCTTAATATTGCACTAATCATATTTCTGTATTTTGATACGGGTTTCACTTTTTGTCTTCCACTTCCTTATCCTATTTATATTTATAGAAATAGGATCATACATGTGCTTGTTAATTTTCTTCAAGTAATACATCATGAACATCCTATCCAGTCAATAAACAGAGTTCTAACTTATTTGTGTATATATGTATGTATCGATATTATTATAAATGTGATTTTTTTCTAGAATTAATCTCTAACACAGGATTGCTGGTAGAAATTATATGCATATTTTTAATTTTAATGCATATGTTATAATTTTACTTACCCAAATGCCATAAAACCTCACATTCTCACCAGCACTGTATGAGAGCAATACTGCTTTTTGAAACTGTTTTCCTTTACTAACTGTGATAATGAGTATCTGACATAAACAATTTTAAAAGCAGCAGGAGGCAACTTTGGATTCAGATGGGTCTAAAATCTTTGCTCTAATGAAAATGATCCTGGTGTAACCTAGCTATAAATTCACTTTGTGCAAGACCTGTGAGCTCACAAAAGGGGCTAAGATCCTCTCTCAGTATATAGGCTCCTCATTTCTGTCCTCACTCATTCCTAGCTGAAGATAATGGCTCTAACTCGATAACCAGAAAAATTGGTCAGAAAAGACAAATAATCAAGGAACATATAAATAAAACTTATAAAAGCAAGGATTTATATGGCTTAGTCCTAAAATAGTATACAATTTACACAAATCTTCTACATCCCCTGCCATAAAACTAAAAAAGCAGTCTCATTCTTTATTCAGGCTCT
>RJWJ010040552.1:0-13928 GCA_004363605.1 Indri indri
GTAAAATGGTGCAACCACTTTCAAAAAC
This sequence comes from Indri indri, assembly GCA_004363605.1. NCBI lineage: Eukaryota > Metazoa > Chordata > Mammalia > Primates > Indriidae > Indri > Indri indri. The sequence continues at coordinate 29 of RJWJ010040552.1, forward strand.
AGTTTGGCATTTCCTCAAAATGCTGAACAGTTTCCATTTGATCCAGCAATCCCTCTCCTAGGTATATACCTAAGAGAAATGAAAACGTATGTACATACAAAAAAATTATACACAAATCTTCATAGCAAAAATGTGGACATAACCCCAATGTCTAATAACTGATAAATAAATAAGATATGGTATATCTATACAATAAAATATTATTCAAACATATGAAGGGATGAAGCATTGGTACATGCTATAACATGATGATTCTTGAATACATGTGCCAAGTGAAGGAGCTCAGTCACAAAGATCACTTATCATGGTTCTACTTGTGAGAAATGTGCAGAGTAGACAAATCTGTAGAGACAGAATGTAGATTAGTGGTTGCCTGGGGCTGGGTAGGGGGAGAGAATGGAGAAAGACTGTTAATATGTATGGGGTTTCTTTTTGGAGTGCTGAAAATGTTCTAAAATTAGATTGTGGTAATCGTTGTACAACTTTGTGAATTCACTAGAACCCAGTGAATTGTATACTTCCAATGGGTCAATATTAGGGCATATGAGTTATATAAAGCTGTAAATTAAGAGACGCAATGAATTTAAAAGCATTAGATTTTTTAAAATTATTTTATCGATCAAAACATTTCAAGGCCAAAGGGACCTTAGATATTATTTACTGCATTTCTCTCTATATGTGAGATGAAGAAACTGAGGACTAGAGAAATTAGATAATTTGTCAGAAGGTATGTAGGTAGTTATAGAATGAAAAATACACAACTTGTATTTTAATTTTCAAAATATATCAAGATTTGCTAAACCCCACAGAAACCATCTACATAGCAAAATAGGGGGTATAGACGGGGTTAGAATTCAGATATTTGGATTAGTGTGACCTATCAAAATATCCATGTGTGAACTGAATTACTTTTTGTGTAAATGAGACAGAAATACTAAAACTAACCAGGAAAAAAAACCCCATATAGATAATAACCAAAAGATTATAGAAGCATATACTTACATACCTCAGAAAATAAATTAAATAAACATATAAAATTATCTTTGAAGGAGAGACTTTTTAATCTCTGTTCTGTAATGTCATACATGAATATCTAAAAATTATTCAGTAACCCAAGTAATATTTTAATTTTAAAGCAAGGAGATAAAAACCTTTATGCTTTCAGAACTTATTTCTATAACTTATGATAATTGCTTTCACATTTTGACTTCACGTAAAAGGGGAATAAATCATCTTTGAAAAGAAAGTTCGAATTTCTTCCATTTGCATGGGCAGGTGATGGGAAATTAAATTAGCCCCCTTCCCCTTTTCTGTACTTAGTTTTTTGTGTTCATGTTTAAGACTTCAATCTTCTTTTCTTCTTGGAGTTTTACATTAATTCAAACTTTAAAAATAATTATCTGTTAGAGGAGGAGGGAGGTTTGTAAGAACTCATGCAGCCAAAGTTTGCCGAAGTGTAGTCTATAGGCTGTACATTTCTCAGACATATTTTTATTTGGTTTGTGAAATGTTTTTTTAAAAAATCTAATCTCTAAAAATTAGATTTTGCATAGATTATCTGGATTTCTGGCTTCTCTTGAAAAATTGAAGGCTTTGGTCAAATGGACCTTCCTTCCCACACAGTGGTTATCAGCTGCAGTTGGGTCTGGCTTGTAAACCTGAAAGTATCTTGACTCTTTAGGCAGACACAGTCTCAACGGAGGTGCAAATGGGTTCTTGGGATAAAAAATAAAACAAAACAAAAACAGGACATGACAATAGTTTGTGGCCCGCCAAGGGGCCACAGTACATAAACAGACATACAGTATTTATCTGTGGTATTAAAGTCTCATGGGAAGGTGAACAATTAGGAAAAGAGTGAGAGGGGGATTGATTAAAAAAAGAAAGGATGAGAAATACTGAGATAAAGGGGGACCCAGAAAGACCAATGCCTGGCTGATGTTTTCCTGTCACATGTACTTCCTTCTTGCAGGAGGACCCCCAATAAGTGTGCAAAGGAAACAGTAACCAAGTCAGAGTGGAGACAGGGCAGTTAACCCAACACCGCAGGAGCCCATCTGATCCAACTACAGAAATAACCAAGCATGTATTTTCCATAAAAGCCAGGGGAAAACAGGGACTTTGAACATTGGCGACACAAATATAAATTGCTACAGTACGACTGCTTTTGGAGAGCAATTTAGCACTGCCTGGTCACTCAAGTATGTACGTAACCTATGACACGGGTATTTCTCCATGTGAGAGAGAAACATCTGCCTTTCTTCACAAGGAAGCTGGGACAAGGATGTTCACAACAGCACTGTTTGTAATGTGAAAATGACAAAAAATGGGAAACATCTTCTATTCTTTGGGAATTGGGTAAACTATTGTAAATCCATTTAATAGGATTCTCAAAGTATTTAAAATGAATGAGAATTCCCTTTATCAGCATGGATAAAACTTGATGCTTAATGTTAAGTGGATAAAAATCACCACTGAATACAGAAAGCTTACAACACACATGAAACGATACTGTATATCATTCTGTATGTACCTGTATGTACCTACGTGTACATATGTAGTAAAAGTCTAATTTATGCACAGCAAAGATGCTTCCCTACTACAGGATAGTGGCTACTACTGAAGAGAAAGCAGGAGCCGGAGGGAGAATGGGGCCATGACTGCATCTATAATGCTTTATTTCTTAAACAAAAAAACTATTAAATATGGCAAAAAATTAATCTTTATTAAGTGTGAGTGGTGGGTACATAAATATCTATTACTTTATGTACTTTATGTTTAATTTTTTAATTTTTTTTTATTGCAGGATACTATGAGGGTACAAACATTTAGGTTACATTCTATGTCTTCACCTTGCCCAAGCGAGTATTAGAGGCACGCCCTTCCCCTCTACAATGCTCACTGCGTCCATTAGTTGTGAGTTTACCTCCCCACCTACCCCCTAATCCCTGGAGAATATTACTACCATGTGAGCACCATAGTGCTGATCGGTCAGTGCCAATTTGATGGCGAGTACATGTGGAACCCATTCTTCCGATCTTGTGATACCTCACTTCGGACAATGGGCTCAAGCTCTATCCAGGAATATATAAGAGGTGCTAGATCACTGTCGTTTCTTATGATTGAGTAATATTCCATTGTATACATACACCAAATTTTAATAATCCACTCATGAATTGACGGGCACTTGGGTTGTTTCCACATCCTTGCAATAGTGAATTGTGCTGCCATAAACATTCGGGTGCATATGTCTTTGTTATAGAATGGCTTTTGCTCTTTTGGGTAGATGCCAAAGAGTGCTATTGCTGGATCGATTGGTATTTCTATTTTTAGCTCTTTGAGGTATCTCCAAATTCTTTTCCACAGAGGTTGCACTAATTTGCAGTCCCACCAGCAGTGTTAAGAGTGTTCCTATCTCTCCACATCCTCTCCAGCATTTGTTGTTTAGGGATTTTTTGATAGAGACCAATCTCACTGGGGTTAGGTGATATCTCATTGTGGTTTTGATTTGCATTTCTCTAATGATTAGAAATGTTGAGCATTTTTTTTATATGTTTGCTGGCCATTATTCTGTCTTCGTTTGAAAAGTTTCTGTTCATTTCCTTTGCCCATTTATTGATGGTGTTGTTTGATTTTTTTCTTGTTGACTTTTTTAAGTTCTAGATAGATTCTTGTTATCAGCCCTTTACCGGATGTGTAGAGAGCAAATATTTTCTCCCATTCCATAGGCTCTCTGTTCGCTCTAATGATAGTTTCCTTGGCCATGCAAAAGCTTTTTAATTTGGTCAGATCCCATTTATTTATTTTTGTTGCTGCTGTGATTGCTTTGGGGGTCTTCAAAAATTCTTTGCCTTGGCCGATGTCTGAAAGGGTCTCCCCAACATCTTCTTCTAGAATTCTTAAGGTTTCATGCCTTAGGTTTAAGTCTGTTATCCATCTTGAATTGATTTTTGTGAGAGGTGAGAGGTAGGGATCCAGTTTCAAAGGGGACATTTTAAAGCACTACAGGGATCCAGGAATATATAAAAATTTCCTAAATCTGGTAATTGGTAGCTACAAAAAAAATCAGACATCTCATAGTCACTGGTGAAAACATTACAACTAATTCTACTGAAGTAAGGAACAAAAGTTCCTACCAACAACTTGCTGTCCTGGTCAATGCACTATGACCAGATAAAGAAATAAGACTTGTAAACATTAGATAGAAAATTGCAACATTTTTGGCTTTTCCTATCTAAAAAATCCAACAGAATAAAATAAGCATATTTAGAACAAGAAGGAGTACTCAGGAAAATGGGTAAACAGAAGTTTAAAGTTTATTAATCAAGTTTTTTTTCCTGTACTACCTATGACCAATTAGAAAGTGAAATTAGAAAAAGGTATATAATTTTCAAGAACAAAAATCATAAATAACTAGGATTTAAAGAAATTGTGCCCAAAGACTATTGAATGAAACTTACAATGCTGTATTGAAGGATGTGAGCAATGACCCAAATTAATGGAGAGATGCTCTTTTTACATTAGCTATTACTGCACAACGAAATACCCCAATTCTTGATTACTTAAAACAACAGTGACTTATTTTTCCTCATGATTCCATAGGATGACAATCTGTACGGTTCTTCTGTTGTTCTCACCTGGGATCACTCACAAGACTGTGTTCATCTGAGGGCTTGGCCAGAGCTGGAGGGTCCACAGTGGCCTCACCCAGGGATCTGGCATGTGGTGTGGCTGTCACTCAGGCTCTCCTCCAGTGGCTCTCACCCTCTTGTGGGCTAGACTGGTCTTCTTCACACTCTGATAATCTCAGGGTTCAGAGAGCAGGGGTGGAAGCTTCAAGAACTCTTGAGGCCTAGCATGAGAAGTCAGTATTGCTTTTGCCACGTTCCATTGGTCAAAGGGTCATAAGCCCTTCCAGGAAGAGCCCTACATTGGAAGAGCATAGACGACACATTTCAAAAGGGGACCATGGCACCCTAGAAAGGGAGAAATTTGTCACTGTTAAACAATCCACCACACGTTTCACATCACTGAATGGGAAGACTTAAGAGTATAATGATGTAAATTCTCTCCTCAATTACCTATAAATTTAAATCCAATCCAATAAAAATCTGTATGGTACTTTTTGTGTGGCATAATGAGCTGATCCTGAAGTCTACCTGGAAGACAAAAGTAAACACAAATGGCCAAGAAAAATTCCAAACAGAACAACATGGGCAGCTTGACCTATAACGTATCAGAATTTACTAAAGCTTCTGCTTTTAGTTAAAGCAGTGTGATATTGGTGCTGCAAAGATAAGCAAATAGATTGATATTTAAAAAAAAAAAGAGAACCAAGGAAAAAATCATACTATGTTGAATTTTATTATAATTAGGGGGCATTTGAAATCATTGGAGGGAAAACTTCTATCACAAAATTAATGAATTCATATCCTTTTTCTTAAAAGTAAAGTTAAACCTATGCTTTATACCATAGACAAAGGTATATTCCGATGGTGCCATAAAAATATTAACAGGTCATAATGGAAAATGTTCTCTTACTTTAGAAAGTATAAACTATTGATGCATCTGACTACAAATAAATTATTCTGTACAATGACAAAGTGAAGAGCCAAGAAATAGACTGGGAGAAAATATTTGCAATGTCTCTTAATACAGAGTTAATATTCAAAATGTATTAAGAGCTTTCATAAAGCAATAAAAAGGAAGAAGCAATACAAGAATGAGCAAATAACTGAAGCAGGCAATCCAGAGAAAAATAATTCAAATAACTGAAAAACATACAAAGATGCCCAACATCACTAATATGCATAGATTTATAAATTCAAACAATGAGGTCATTTTTTTCTTTCATGAACCAGTTTGGAAAAGCGTTAGGATGGATCCTATTTAGCAGTGACAACTACGTGGAAAACAGGTAGTCTCCTACACTGCTGGTGGCAGTATACATTCTTAAAATATTTTGGGAGGGTAATTAGGTAATTTATATCAAAGTTTTACTTTTTTTATACTGTAATTCTACCTTTAGAGATTTATGCTGCATAGAGAAACTCACACAGGCACAAAAGGTGTATATGCATGTTCATGGTATCACTGTCTAGAATGAGAACATACCAGCAATTGTCTAAATTTCTACCCATAAGTTAATAAGCAATTTATCGATCATCTATAATAATATGAAGCTGTAAAAAATGAATTAGGCCCATGTGTATTGAATGTATCAGGTGAAAAATGCAGCCACAGAATAATAGATGTTGATGCCATTTATATAGAAAGAAAAAATCAATATTTATATGGGTAAACAAGTAGAAAAACTGTTAAAAGTGATTATCTCTGGGGAGAGGAATAGGAAGGTGGAGAGAAAAGGTATGCAACTTTCACACACTCTGTATACATTTTTTACAGCAACGAAACTAAATGTATTCAATATGGTATAATTATTTTAAGTGAGAAAAAAACATTATCATCTTGTAGATTTTTTAGTCATGCTTTAGGACATTTCAAAGGCAGTAACAAGGAGGGCGTGGGTTGTGGAAACTTTCTTACAAGAGAAAACGTTAAAGAGACCATGGATATTTTGCTTGAGTAAGAGAAAACTTACTACATTTGCTCCAGGGAGCAGAGCTATGGCCAGTGGGTGAAAATCCAAGAGACAGACTGGCACTTGCTAAGTGTTTGAGATACCCACATGTGATGGGCTCTTGTGAAAGCAGGGTCAGCCATTAATCCCTGGAAAAGTCAAGCAGAGACAGGGCAACCATTTGTTGGTTACATTTTAGAGGCAATAACTATACTGGTGGGTAGGTAAAGAGGGGGCCAGGAAGAAACCGTTTAAACCTAAGGTTCTGAAAATCTCAATGTCCTGAGTGAGGATTAGCACAAGAATCATGGACAAAACTCTGTAGTCCACAGAGTATCTTGGATCATGTGAAGAACTAAGGCTTTGTAACACCTAGCTAGATGGGCATAGCTTTATGAGAAAATGCTTAGAGTTTCACTCTTCCATGTACATAGGTAAGTTCTCTGTTTTAAGTTTTAGATCCTTTGCTGTTAAAGTACAAGCCACAGACCAGAAGCATCAGCTTATTAGAAATGCAGACCCTCAAGCTCAGCTGTAGACCTAGTGAACGAGAATCTGTATTTTAGTGCAATCCACTAGTGATGCCTCTGCATGTATTTGAGAAGCACTGGTCTATCCAACTATCCATAGAACTCCTCTTATTCCTGAACCTTCAGAGCCTAAATAAAAAGAAACAACCTACCAGAGCCCAGGCACTGTGGCTCACACCCATAATCCCAGCACTTTGGGAGGCCAAAGTGGGAGGATAGCTTGAGGCCAGCAGTTCGAGACCAGCCTGAGCAACATAGTGAGACCCTGTCTCTAAAAAAGAAAAAAATATATATTTTAAATTAGCCAGGCGTGGTGGTGCGTGCCTGTAGTCCCAGCTCCTTGGGAGGCTGAGGCAGGAGGATGGCTTAAGCCCAGGAGTTTGGGGTTGCAGTGAGCTGTGGTTGCCTGTTACACTCCAGCCTGGGTGACAGCGTGAGACCTTGTCTCAAAAACAAAAAGCCTAAATAATTAGAAGTTTTGATTTTGTTGCTCATAACCAGGAGGAATGACAATAAGAAGAGAGAAAATGACTATGTATGTATATATGCATGCAGAGTAAATATACATATATGTGTATGTGTGTGTGTGTGTGTGTATGTGTGTGTAAAATCTAAATTTAACTCTTTCTAGCTGTCATTTTAAATGGGTGGTCTTGACTGTTTTACCCCCCTAAGAGAGTTTAGCCTACCTCCCTCTCAACAAATGAATAGCAGTCTCAATTTAATTAAACATTGAATAGAAAAAGATAAACATCTTCCAGACTTTTCATTTTGACAGCTGTTATTACTTAGGACATCTTTAATGTCATATTCTATATTTTATGGTTTATTAAAATTTTTTCTGTTGTTTTCAGCACATTAATAGGTTTGTAAGGTTTAATCCTTTAATCTTGATTTATTTGGCTTTTAGTATTTTTTTTCACATCAGGATTATTTTGGTGTGAGTGGGAGGAGGAAGGTTACAATAAAAGAAAAGTGAATAACCTCTTAAAGTAAAAAAAACTTCGAGGTAATTGGAAATATTCTAATTACCAGCTACAGCCGTAGCAAAAATGCATCGGCTTCCAGTTTATTGTACTGTATCCATTTCCTGAATCATTTTGGTTTTTCATTTGTGTGCAGAAACATTCAATGGAAAATAATGAACTCTGCAATGTATGGGGACATCATAGTTAAACCTTTTGCTGGATTTTCAAAAAACATTGCTTTTCATAAACAGTTTTCTTAACAAGTTGTGTTGTCTCTCAGCAGGCTTTGCAGAGTTTAGAGCATATTCTACCCAACTGGCCCCAGATGGAAAATACTCTCTTGAAATTGGATGGCTTTTTAAGTGTAGCTCTCCACAGCCTGCTCAAAGAAAAAAAAAATAAGTTTGAACAGAATGCATTTAGTAGCGTACTCTATAATTCCCCCAGCTTCCCACGTATTTGGATGTTTTTGCTTTTGGCAGTGGAATTTTTCTAATTTAATTAACTCATTAACGTTAGCAGATGACACAGTGTGAAAATTCTTTTCCCTAGCCACTTATCTAAATATTCTTCCAATCCACTGGGGTTGTGTGCCCATTTTATTTATTTATGGAATTTATTTATTTATCTGTTTTATTTCTGTACTGATTTTCCCCTTAAGAGTTCACAGGTAACATGTAGACATTTTATGGAACAAATTAGAAACCTTTCTTAAAGCAATAAATGGAGAAGAGGCAGAGGCGGGAAATATATAATGGAGGAAAAATCTTTACAAAGAAAGGCTGGGAGAGGAAGAACAGATGGTTTGAGAAGAACAGCCAGAGCTGAGATGCTTATCCTGGTCCAAGCCCCTGCAATTCTGTCTCTTAGTTCTTAGTTCGTACACTGAAGATATAGCAATAGCTTGTGTCTGGGAATCAGCTGCAAACACCAGGAATGACAGTAAAGGCAAGTGTTCCAGGATAAGCTCAACCAAAAATGACTCTTCCTTACTCAAATCATGTATTCATTCATTCACATTTTTTTAAACTTGCGTTTTACTAATCAATGTATAAATCTTCTCTTCCTCTTAGATTTTAGGCTTCTTTGAAATTTGAGGATATGTCCATCCTTCCCTCCTTCCTTCCTCCCTCCCTCCCTCCTTCCGAGCCTAACACAGGGCCTGGAACAAAACAGATGTAGAATAAATATTACCAAATTTTGAATAAAAGGAATTCTTTTGGGCAGTTATATCTAATAATGAGTATCCACTCAAGTGTTTTAAAACAGATATCATTTTAATCCCCAGAGTAACCTCGCTAAGGAGATTGCTGTTATTATTATCTTAATTTTATCAATGAGGAAACTGAGGCTGAAAGATGTTAAGTGAGTTATTGAAGGTCACAGAACTTGTAAGTGGATTGGCAGTTGGAGGATTCGAACTCAGGGCTGACCGGGATGCAAAATGCTGCTACCCAAAATGATGGTGACATGAGACAGTCAGGCTTGATGAAGTCTCAGGCAGTGATGAAGGAACTTCTTTGTGCCCCTGCTGAGAGTGGGACATAATTGTGCAGCGAATGAGTGAGTATTGGTAATAGAAAGGGTTGATACTGAATTGTAGATTTTATGGTATGTGAATTATATCTTAATAATTTTTTTTTTAAATAGTAAGGATTCGAAATAACTGAATTTGGGAAGTTTAAGATGTCCCAAGAGCTTTCTCTGACCTCTGTTCCTGAGGACCTTAGTTCAGATTCTTACCAATTCTTTAACTGTTTAGGTTCACCAAGCTGCGTGTTGAACGGCAGCCGGGATTTGCAGGCTAGACCGTGTGTGGCCCCCTCGCTGCTCTGTGCTGGGGGTGGCCATTTATCCGAGGAGGGGGCATGAGGAAAGTGATTCTTGGGGCTGTGTCGAGTATTTAAACTATCAGCTAGAAGCCACTGAATATTCTCAGTGAGAAGTTAAATAAATGTGAACATATGAAACTATTTTTTAAAACCAACTTTAGACATCATGAAGAACTTTCCTCCACTTTAAAGAAAAAGGCTTTTGTCACGTCTCTCTGAGACAGTTTTTGAGCCGCTAATTTATCTGACAAGCATGGATACCACATTTGGGAAATTTGTTAGCATTCAATCTTCATCCAAATCAGTTTCAGGAAGCTATTAGGATTTAAAAGACATTTTATGGTTGAAAATCACATGATTTGGTATCTTTTTATACTCAAGTCCAGAATGAACACAGCACATTTCTGCGTTTGGTTAGTATGGTTCAGTCAGAGTGCAGTGCACACATACACCCTCATTTACACTCACGCACGTGCACACACACATGCTTGTATACACTGACATGTACACATACACTCGACAAATGTATACCTGTCCCATGCACGCACACACACACACTTGCCCATTTATATCATGAACAATGTATTAATAGGAGAAAATTACTGAGCCAATATATCTTCCCAAAGAAGACTCCTGTGTGTCTGTGTTTATAATATTACAAAAGCCAACTACTTTCCTTCCTGTCTACTTGGAATCGATCAGAATGAAAAGATTTCAGTACAAAGCTGGCTGGAGTTTCAGGCATGCTACTTGGTAGCTGTAAGCAAATTATATAATTTATAATTTCTTCTTTTTTTCCTCCTGCTATTTACACTTTGAAAATGAAAGCAAGGTGCATGTGGAGAGCAGTGGGAAGAAAGCAGGGAACGGGTTGGGGAGCATTTGAGTCACAATTTTCTGTCCCTCTTGACTTTGGCATTTGAAGTTCTTTCCCTGAACCTCTAAGTGATAGCTTCACTCTGAGTTTCTGAGTTTCGGAGATATTTGTATATTCATTTGGAGTCTAGATTTGATATTTCTATCTTTAGTCAACATTATTTTCTGAACAAAGGGAAGGATCAGTTTAAGCAGGAATATTGGAGCGCCTGAGAGAGTGGAGATAGGGAGAAAGGTATTTATCTGAATTGTTTGTATCTAACATTTCTTTTCCTTTGGGTCAGGGTTTGAAGATTACGAATTTCTGGGTGCAGTGGCTAAAAAAAGGCAGTTGCTGCCGCAACAACCCTGTGTCCCTCAGCCCTTGGAAAAGGGGCAGAGACCAAGAAACGGGTCATACCTTCACCCCCTGAAACCCGTGCTCAATTGGCTGCACGTTAGAGATATCAAGGGATCTTAAAATAATGATGCCTGGCTCCTACCTCCAGCAATCCTGATTTATCTGGTCTGGGGAGGGGCCGTCATGACTCCCCAGGTGACTCTAATAAACAGAAAAGCTTGGGAACCCCTGCTCTTAGCTGGTGGTTGCCAACCCTGCTGCTGTGACCATACTCTAATGCCTAGAGCCCCAGCCCTGGGGAGGCAAGTGATCTGGGTGGGGCCTGGGCGTTGGTAATTTTTAGAAGATCCCTAGGTGATTCTAAGGCACAGCCAGGGTGGAAACCCACTGGGCTGCCTTGTCAAGGGCAGGAAGCCTGCTCCTCTTTGGATTTATCCTTGACCTGTTCTGCTCTGCAGTTATTCTTTGCCCACTTTGGGAGCTGTGAGGAGTATACCAGCGAACTTGACACAGTCTCTGCTCTCTGGGTGTTCGTGAGGCTGCAAACAATTACATTTTGCATTGTTTGTTACTTAATGAAGCTGACCGGAAAACATCTTGAATCTGGATGTGGAAGGGCTGTCTCATGCATTATCTCATTGGAACCTCACCGTAACCTGGTGAGAAAGGCATACAAAAATGTAAACTCACAGAAGTTAGGGATCTGCTCAAATTTGCATGGCAAAGAAGGCTGGGAAGCAAATCTCCTAATGCTTAAGCCAGAGAGCCCTTCCGGCACTACCATTAATATACCAAAGCAGCGGCAGGAGAATCAGAAAGGCAGAAGTCAAGCTGGAAAAACTGCTCAGAATGTGTGAGAGTGTCTCTGAGTGAGTGAGTGAGAGTGTGTGGGCAGGGAGGGGCGTCAGGGAAATATGCCTTTGAGATTTTATTCAATGGCTCTGTTTTGTTACTGTCTCTTAAAGATTTTATATATAGCCTGTTAACAAAGTCTAGCAGAAAATAGAAATTACTGACGCCTTTAGAAATATTAAAAACCTGTCTAGCATGGGAAGGCCTTTACTATTTGTTAGAAAAAAAATTTGTTTTAAAGAGTTTATTAAGACCAACTTAGATTCCTATAGATACTGAGCAGAAGTAGTTTCATCAGCTAGACATTGATGTGTGTGTGTGGGCGGGGGGAAAGATCTGCATCAATAACCATTAGTCAATGAAAGGATGCTTAATTTCCTGTCTTCCTTCAACTCCTGACCATTTTTCCGCCCCATGGAGGGAGGGGAAGGCATCACTCTGAGGCAGATGTGTGTCTTGTATAGCCAGAGACATGAGAAAACATAGAAAAGACATGAACACAACTGGGTTATGGCACTTTGTAAGTGCAGGTAAGGCCTAAACAGTAATTTTTAGGTATGCAATATTTTAAAATTATGACAAAACACTTTCTTTGAGGCTTGGGTGTGTCTATATGTGTTTGGCTAAAAAAATAACCTCACTGTGATAAATGTGTATAGTATTTCTTTGTTTTAACAACACAATATTGCTGCCCTGCTCTTTATATGTTCACAAAGACAGCTGTCAACATTCATTCATTCATTCGTTCATGTATTCATGCAAACAACAGATGTTCATCGTGTCACTATGCATTAAGCATTACATTAATATTACCTATGAGAACTTAGAACATAAAACACTGTCTCTGCCCTACAGAGCCTTAGTGTTTATTAGACAACAATCCCAGGCTATTATTCCAGAAGGCTCACAAGAAGACATCCAGGTGTTTCCCAAGGAAGGCTTGCTGCCTGTCGAAAGGCATCTCCATGGGGTGTGCATCAAACATTGTCAAGCCTGGAAAAAGGAAGCTACTCTAGATACTTCAAGCAGAGAGGGATTTAATGCAAGGAATTTTTTATGAAGCTATTGCAAGGGCTGTAGGAGCAAAAGGTATGAGGTGGTGGTACTCACAGATGGCGGCATTGCTACTGCCCTTTCTTAGCTGAGCTACTGGAGGAATCAGAAGTTTCTGGAGCCTGCAGTCATCTGCTATTGATGCTACTCTGCCAGAGCTGGAAACAGAATGGCTTCCCCCTTCCTCTTGCCTTTTCCTCTCCTCTCGCTGCTTCCCATTGGCAGAATTCAACATCGACCCGCTGACCAAGAATCTTGGTAAAGTAGGTTGTACCTGTACACCCGCAATGCAGAGCAGAGGATAGTACAGTAGGGTTAGGTGGGGAAGGGCAGAAAGATCCAACAGTCAACAAGTAGAGAGGGGTGGGGTCGGGGAGCAGCCACTGTCACCCAGGGTTTTCCCTCAGTTTCTTAGATCCAGGAATTTGATTATTAGAACACTCAGATGTGGTCAGGCTTTGAAATCTGACTGAAGCTAACTGTTATGGACTGAATTGCATACCCCCAAAATTCAAGTGTGGAAGCCTTAACCCCCAATGTGACTATATTTAGAGAGAGGGCACTTTAAGAGGTAATTAAGGTGAAATTAGATCATAAGAGTGGGGCTCTAATATGATAGAACTGGTGTCCTTATGAGAAGAGGAAGAAGCACCAGGGATGTGCACCTGCAGAGAAAATGCCTTGTGAGAGAGCAGTGAGAAGGCGGCCATCTGCAAGCCAAGGAGAGAGGCCTCACAGAAAGCAACTCTGCTAGCACCTTCATCTTGGACTTCCTGCCTCCAGACCTGTTACAAAATAAATTTCTGTTGTGTAATCCACCCAGTCTGTGCTATGCTGTTATGGCAGCCCAAGTTGACTAATACACTAAC
>RJWJ010040553.1:0-13922 GCA_004363605.1 Indri indri
CTCCACCAGCTGAAGTCCTTTGAGAGTCCCCAGCACCAGAGTGTGCTGGAGGCAGCTTCATACTGGTTGCAAGAACCAATTGTTAATTTTTTCAGGAATTTCATGAGCCAGTTGTTAAACATAGCCATCATTAAAAATTAAACTGTATAAATTCATAATTAGAAATTATATTATGAATGAAGGTAATACAATCTTAAAACTCATTACTTTTTAATTTTTTTAATATGTTACTATTAGCTATGTTTTTAAGTTTCTTTTTTTCTACTGTGTCTGTATGATGGAAAAACTAAATGACTATGGAATGGAATGCTACTGGGTGCAACTTCACATTTATTGGCATCATATTAGCAACTTGAAATTGGCCCGGTGGGAGGATTTAGACCATAGAAATTGATGAACGCTGCAAATCAGACTTTGATTTGATTTTTTGGAGACTATGGGTGATTTTTTTTTAGTGATCTAGATCCACAACAAACTATGACCCAAATTCAGCATGCTGCTTATTTTTGTAGAACCGACAAGCTAAGATTAATTTTTAGTTTTCAATGGTTGAAGGAAAATGATATTTTGTGACATGTGAAAATCATATGAAATTCAAATTTTAGTATCCATAAATAAGGTTTTATTGGAATTCAGCCATGTTTACATATTGTCTATTGCTAATTTGTGCTATAATGGCAAAGTTAAGTAGATGCAACAGAGATTGTATAGCGTGCAGAGCCAAAATACTTACTGTGCAGTTCTTTAGAGAAATGGTTTTTCCGATCTGGTCTAGATTTAAGAAAATGAGAAGAGAATGTTAAGAACACAGATTCTTAAATGTTAAAATGAAAAGAGTATTGTGTCTCTTAATGTTACATTTTGAGCAGCACAAAAAATTGAGGAAATATTCTTTCAGAATTCAAAGACTATTATCAAATTCAATGAAGAAATCTCTCCCACCATTGACAGACAAGTGAAGTTTTGACATAATTCTTCATTGCTTCACTTTCTTCTTAATCGAAATAAATGAAAATACCAACCGACATTCATGATGCGAGGGATTTCTTTGCCGAATCAGACAATAATCAAGCATTTATTCACAACCTGACTTTGTGCCACCATTACTGGCAATAGTTTTGTGGAAACTGATAGTGGAGAGTGACATCAGGGACGATGGCAGAGCAGGGAGTACCAGGAGCCCATCTCTCCACCTAAACGACAATTGTACTGACAGAATCTCTCTGATGTAACTGATTTGGAACTCCGGAGTCTATTAAAAGGCTTGCAGATACCAAGGAAGGCTTGTCCTATAAATTACACTTAATTTCAGCCAATAGCAGCAGTTAGTATGGTGGCAGCCACCCAGCTCCCAGCCCCCAGCCCCAACCCTGTGCCAGTCAGCTGTGCCAATATTCCTGGAGAAACTTACAGGAGCTAGGGTAGCCAAGAAAGCCCTCGTCCTCCAAATATCTGGGGATCTGTGTTCTGAACACTGGTTGCCACTTCTGATTATGTAGAGGCAGACACAGCAGTAAGCTACCATCGTTGCAAGCCCCATCCAGCAGCTAAAGTGGCTTCTAGGGAATGTAAAGAAACAGAGCCTGTTTTTCCCCCTTCATTTCCCCATTTTCCTTTTTGGGAGCTAGACATTTAAGGATTAGGACGTTGTAAAGCAACGGCACATGTGGGGGAATTTAGAACATCACTGCACATATCTATGAAAACAAACTGATTCAGAGAAGACCTAAGAAGACCCTAAATTTACACCTCAGGCTAACCCCAGCACAAAGATGCCCTATAACAATTAAAAAACAAAAATAGAAAAACAATAAACCTTTGGGAAGGTGTCAAATCTGATTTTTATAGTTACTGCATTATAAGATTCAAATGTCCAGTCTTAAACAACAATATCAACAGCAAAATCACAAGGCGTACAAAGAAACAAGAAAGTATGGCCTATTCAAAGAAAAAAATAATAAATTGACAGAAAACGTGAGGAAGACGAGATGGTGGACTTACTAGACAAAGGCACAGACAGAAACAACTGTCTTAAAGATTCTCAACAAGCTAAAGTAAAACATGGACAAAGTCAGGAAAATAATGTGTGAACAAAACATAAAAATCAATAAAGAGATAGAAAACAAAACAAAAAGAATTTGGGAATTGGAAATTACAATAACTGAAATAAAAAATTCACTAGAGTTACTCAAAAGTAGATTTTAGCAGGCAGCAAAAAAAATCAGTAAACTTAAAGACAGAAAATTGAAGTCTTGATCCTAAGGAACAGAAAGAAACAATTATTTGTCTGTGTTTTGGGGCTCACAGTGTATAAAGATGTAATTTGTGACATCAATAACTGAAAGGAGATGGGAAAAGAACTGTATTGGAGCAGAATTTTTGAATGCTATAGAAGTTAAGCTGTTATAAATTCAAATTAGAGTGCTATAACTTTAGAATATTAAATGTAATCCCCATAGTAGCCACAAAGAAAATAGTTATAGCATATACATTAAAGAAAATGAGAAAGGAATTAAAACATTTTCTTATGAAAATTCAACTACACACAAAAGAAGACATCAATGCAGAAAATGAAGAACAAAAAAGCTATAAGGGATATAGAAAACAAGTAACAAAATGAAGAAGTAAGTCTCCTTTATCAGTAATTACTTTAAATATAAATGAATTGAAATCCCTAATCAAAAGGCAGAGATTGACAGAATAAATTAAAAAACACATGATCCAACTATATGCTGTCTACAACATACTTTATATACAAAAACACAAATAGGTAGAAAATGAAAGGATAAGAAAAGATATTCTATGCAAATAGTAACCAAAACAGAGCTAAGGTGGCTATAGCAATATCAGACAAAATATACTTTAAATCGAAAAGGTTACAAGACACACAGATGACATTATATATTAATAAAAGTTTCAATACAGTATAAAGATACAACAATCATGAGCATATATATACCTAATAACAGACCCTCAAAATATACAAAGCAAGAATTGACAAAATTGTTCTTCTCTTGCTTCAGAATATTCCCATGGCAAAATCTCAATCCTAGTTAAATCCAACTCTATCTATTTGGCACCTTCACTGATGCAGCCGTCTGAGGGTGGATTTAAAAAAGCACAACTATGTTCACTGATCTAGTTTTAATTCATGATCGCTTACTTCCAGTGGGCACTTAATTCTCTCTGTTGGTTATACTATACATTTTTTCAGTCTGTTCACTCTTCTACCATTCTAGAAAACCACTTCATGCTTCCTTCTCCAACCTCCTTCTCAGCTTATGACCTTGCTTTTTATTTCACCAAGAAAATGGAACCAACCAGAAGGATCTTCCACATTTTGATCCTACATTTTCTCTTTTCTCTCCTATTATGGTAGTATATCCACCTTCTCTTGCCTATTAAAAGACATTGCTCCAGCAAGTCTTCCCCCTTTAAACTAATTTAACCTCACTCTTTTGGATCATTTCCATGTAGCACTTTAATAAGGTTTTCACCCATACCACTCCATTGAAATTGCTTTTGTCCACACCACTGATAAACCCCACATTGCAAAATCCAATTGTCAAATCTTAGTCTTCATTTTACTTGACCTATCGACAACATTTAACATCTAAACATGCCTTCCTTTCTGAAGCACTTTCTTCACTGTGCTTCCAGGGCAAGCTCTTTCTGGCCACACCTGTTAGTCCCCTTTTCTGGTTCTTCCTCATCTCCTGACTTCTAAATGTTTCTGTACCCCAGTTCCCTGTCCTCCTTCTTTTTGCCTATCTATAAACACTGCTTTGGTGACCATAAACAGTCTCATGGCTTTAAATACCACCCAAGCAATGGTAAGTCCCTGATCTATTTCTACAGTCCAAACCACTGTCCCGAACTCATCTATGCAAGTGCCTACCCAGTATCTCCATTTGGATGTCTTATTAAACTTAGTGTGTCCAAAACTGATTTCTTGATACTTCCATCCAAGCCTGCTCCATTCACAGTATTCCCTTTCTCAGTTAATAGCAACTCTATCCTACCAAAACCCTAGAATCATCCGTGACTCTTCTATTTCTTTCACATTCCATATCCAAATGCCAGCAAATCACATCAGCCATTCCTTAAAAATAAGCTAGAATCTGGTTTCTCACCACAACCACTGCTACTATCCTGGTTCAAGCCTCCATTCTCTCTCACCTAGATGACCACAAAGCTTCATAGCTGGTCTCCCTGTGTCTTCCCTGGTCTTCAAAACAGAAGCCAAAGTGATCCTGCTGAAATTTAAGTAACATCATGTCCCTTCTCTGCTCAAATCCCTCCAATGGCTTCCCATTTCACAGCAAGTAAAGCCCAAGTCCTCACCCTGCCCTACAAGGCCCTACACGATCTACCCTCTCCCCCCGTAACCCCTCTGAAGTCCTCCCCCTCTCTCTGTCTTGTCCAGCCACCCTGGCTGTCACCTTCCTGCTCACAGCCTGCTTTAGTTCTTCCCTCTGCTGAAAAACTCCCCTCTTAACTTCCTTCAGATCTCCACTCAAATACCCCCTTCTCGGTGAGTCCTCCCTCCCCTGGCCACCCCATCTAAAATTTCAACCGTCTTTATCCACACTGATACTGCCTATGCTTACCCCGTTTCATTTTTAATTCTTAGCATCACCACTATCTCACTCTCATATATATCTCGCCTAGATTGCAAGCACTATGGCGGCAGGATGTTTGTTTTGTCTGTTTTGTTCTATCTGCAGCACTAGGATAGCGTTTGGAAGCAGGGGAAGGATGTATGAGGGAACAGGGGCCCAGTATTGACTATTTTGAAAGGAATAATCATTTCTAAACTCATATTTTGTCCAGAGACCCTACAAATAAGGACAAAGATGAGGTGGCATTGATGGTATTTTCAACTGATATTTTTAAAAATGCGTCTTTATCCGTATTGGGATCAGAGGGAGCAGTGAAGGGCAGTGGGCCAGGAATGGGAGATTCCGGCTGTGAGCCAAAAACATGGGCCAAAGCCAAGAGGAAAGTGAGAGAAAGAGAGGCCCAGGAGTGATACGAGCTTTGGTTGTTGGGGTGTAACCCAGATGTAATGGAACCCCTACTCCAGGCCTCGCTTCAGCACGTACGTTTTGATTCAAA
Organism: Indri indri; assembly: GCA_004363605.1. Taxonomy (NCBI): domain Eukaryota; kingdom Metazoa; phylum Chordata; class Mammalia; order Primates; family Indriidae; genus Indri; species Indri indri. The sequence continues at coordinate 5,119 of RJWJ010040553.1, forward strand.
GAACCACATTCTGCTGAAAAATATAAATGAAATCACTTCCAACTTTTACTTAGACGGGGGAACGTCGCCAAGAAGCATGGCGGGAACCACACTTCCAGTGCAGAGCCAAGCGAGCCGGACTCGCTCTCTGGGTCTCCGCCACCCCCAGTGCTCCCTGCAGAATCCCCGCTGACCCCACAACCTCTGTCTCCCTCCTCTCAAGGTCCCATCCAAGTCCTCTCCATGGCCAGGCCCTGCGGCTCCCTGTTCTCACTCGCCCATCCCCCCTCTTCCTCTCCAGTTTTCTTTCTCGTGAACAATCTTGTCCTTTCCAGTGTAAACCCCACGGTCCCTTTGTCCCATCGTGTCTGTCTCACCATTGACCCTGAGCTCTGAGCTGACACAGCCAGAATTCTCCACGGAGAGGCCAGAGGAGGGTACAGGAAAGGTTGCAACCACAAAACATTAATAACTTTCTTCCCCATCACAGTAGAATAAAGTCTCTTTTCCCTCCCTGGATTTCGAGTGTCTTAAAATATCTAATTTCAAAAGAAGGAGGAGGAAGAACTCCTTGGAAAGACAGAAATCCTGGTGAAAAGAGAAATCCCTCTTTTTGACTAGGGATTTCAGCCAAGTGAGCTAAAAGGCCAGGATTCTTCTTAACTGTCCATGCCGCAAGATGTAAACGAATCTATTTACTCAGCAAAATATTTCCTTATTACATTTTGAGTAATTTCCCATTGAAAACAAACAGTGCCCGTCAAGAAGCTCCACGAGTCCCTCAGGCCCTCGGGGCTGAGAATGGGCCCATCTCAGTCATCTTTGCTCTGCTTTCAAGAGAGGAAGCCGGACGAGTTTATTTTTACTGTTGTCTTGCTATTTTGATTTACCAAATGTCACCGCTCAATTGAGTTTTGAAAAAGACAACCAAAATCAACAACCGTCTCTGTTTAGATTGACTACAGAACATTTGGGCTGAGAGCGATCTCAGCGGGCAACTAATTCAACCATATTTTATTTACCAATGGGGAAACCAAGAGTAGCCCAGGATACCAACCTGGACATGAGATGCCCAGCTCTCATTAACTCCTGTCGATTAACCATTGAAAAAGAAATAAAATCATTTTTGCTTTCCTTTTTCTACTGATGATCAACACAGCTCATTGGACAATCTACTCTTTCCCTACCAATGTGAAATATCACTTTTCTCGTATCCTGAGGTTTCATATTTAAAACTACTCTATCATACTGACCTATATGCTCTGGAAGGGATGCCCCGGACTTTCCATTTCTGTAAATTTGTGATTAATTTTAATATCTTATGTGATACGTCCATTTTCATTACCCTTTAAAAATTATTGTCTTGGTAGCCAATAAGCACATGAAAAGGTGTTAATGGGGGAAATGCAATCGTCAGGGACTAATGTAGATTAAATAAGATCCTACCACATCTCTACCAGATGGCTAAAATGAAAGAATGAGCGTTACCAAGTGGTGGTATAGATTTGAAGCAACTGGAGCCCTCAAACACTGCTGGTGGGAGTATAAGTTGGTACAGATACTTCAAAACTGTTTGCAGTGTCTATTTAAGCTGAACATATGCAATGTGTACTCTGCAACCCAGCGTTAGCACTCGTAGCTTTACCCCTGATAGCAATGAGTGTTTACACCAAAAGAAATGTACAAGACAAGAATATGATAGCTGAAAGCAGGAAACAATCCAAATGTTTATCAACAATAAAATTTATTTTCAAATTTTTGGTATATTCATGAAATCGAGTACTATTAACACTAAGCAACGAAAAAGAATAAGCTATTGCTACATGCAGCAATATAAATGACTCTTACAGCCATAGTGTTGAGTTAAAGATACACACAAAAGAGTTAATATTATTTGACTACATTTATAAGAAATTCAAAACAGACAAAGCTAATCCCTGGCGACAAAGGTCAGAGTAAGGGCTACCTTTTGGTGGATCTGTTCACTGAAGGGGGTACAAAAGAGCCTTCTGGAATATTGAAGATGTTCTATAACTTGATCCAGGCCATGGTTATACGGGTGTATACATATAAAAATATTTATTGAGCTGTACACCCAAGATTTATGCATTTCACTACATGTAAGTGAAATGTATCAAAACCCTGAATAAAAATGTTTTTATTAAATCATTGTCTTTTATATTTATTATTTTGGGTGAAATTTAGGATAATTTGATGTTGATAAAAAACTCTATTAGGATTTATATATAAAATTGGGGTGCACTGAACATCATTATAATTTTATTCATTTTAAAAATATTCCTCTTTGAAAGTTATGTTGTTTTCTTCAAGTAGGTATAACCCAGATGCACTCAGCATATTTTTTGGCATTGAGATTAAATTGAACCTTCTTCCAAATGCAGCGAGAAACCCAGAGTAGGGGAACCCAGAAGGGGGAGTTGGGGTATCGCTCATAAGCTCCCAGCTGATGTGCGGAATGCCTGGAACCAACAGCTGACTTGGCTTACTGGAATCCCGCTGAAAGCCAGTTGCTTGGGCTCCAGGAACACAGAGCTCTTGCAAGAAAGGATGAAAACAATCTTTTCATTTGGGCTGGTCACTTCCCTCAAAAAGGAATCAATGAATCTTCTGCTAGAGAGTAATGGCGGCTGTTAGTATTCTGAGACCCACATGCAGGAAGAGGGCCAGGGTCTTACCACTGAGGATGTCAACTTTCATTTCATCCCCATGGTTTCAGTATGACCCCTCAGGTCACTTCTCTGCTGTGCCTGGCATGCCCACGTTCAGACTGCTGACAATGGGAGACACAATGATATGACAGCGTGAGGTTGAGGAAGACATCCGGGAGTCTAACTGCTCAGTACAAGTACCTTTACCTGACCTTTCTGACTTCGGCCACACCTTGTACTCTTGTCTTCATAACCTGGCGCTGAGCATCCTTGAGCCTTTCCGGTGCTGTATTTCCATGAGATGGGGCCCTACTGCTCGCTTCCTATTGCTTTCTCTGTCCATAGGCTCAGATTTCAACTTTCTCTCTACCTGATGTCAGGCACCATTTTCCTGACTCCAAAGTGCTGGTGATATATCTTGTTTGCTATCATTTTATATCCTTTACTTTTTGTCTTACGGATTTAGACTTATTGAATATTTTTCTACAGTCATTTAATGGGGGTGGTTTCTGGAGACAGTAAAGATAAACCGATGGGTTCGACACACCGTGTTTCCATTATTTATTTTTTTAAAGGTTTTCTGTCAAAAAGTGTGTCTTTTAAAAACAGCGTATAGTTAAATTTTAAAACTCAATTTGAATCTCTGTCCTTTCTTCTTTTTTGTTTTTGAGGTGTGATTTACAAATGGTAAAGTGCATACATCTTAAATGTACAATTGAATGAATTTTTATATATTGTATACGTTTGTGTCTCCAACTCCCGAATCAAATGATAGAACATTCCCAGCATCCCTGTGGGTTCCCTCCTCCCCCCATGCTGCAGTCTGGGCTCTCTTGGATGCAGACTCTGAGACAGTTTTATGTCCAGGTTATTCATTGTGTGGTATCCTCAGGGTCAATGTCTATGGAAGGGAGGGAAGGGTCAAGGTGAGATGCAGGGCCAGCAGTCTCAGCTGAACCCACAGGAAGCTCTGGAGCTAAAGGGACCCACTCAAATTGCTCTGTCCAATGGACAGGTGACTGTCTGGAATGACCAGTCCTTTGCCTGTATACCCCCACCTGGATCAGTTGTTGGATGTGGACTGCCTCTGGAAGAGTGCAACCCTGGTCAAGGCAGCTTTCTGCCGCTGATGCAATCCCTGAAGCAATGTCGTTGCATATAGCAGAGGTCATTTCTTTTTCATTGCTATATAATATTCCATGGTAAGAACATACCACAATTTATTTATCCATTCTTCCATTGATGAACATTTGCATTGTTTTCAATTTTGGTTCTTATGAATAACATTGTTACAAGTATTCCTATACATATCTATCCATGCTTTTTATATAACCTCTTTTGGAGCATATACAAACTCATTTTTCTTGGTATGTATATCCCAGGAGTAGAATTGCTAGATCATAGAATGTTTAGCACGTTTAGCTTTAATATTTATTGCTAGTTTTCTAAAGTGGTTTGTAATTTCAATTTGTTTATTTTGTTTCCGTTATATCAGTGCTTTCTCTGTCATTGATTTCTCTTTGGCTTTATTTTTCCTTCTTTCTATTTGGGTTTAATTTGCTCTTCACTTTCTAGTTTCTTAAGAATAAGGCTTAAATCATTAATTTTCAACTTTTCCTTTTCTAGTGTATTCATTTAGAAATATAAATTTCTCTTTGGTCAGAGACAATATTCCATAAGTTTTGATATGCCATATTTTTATTAGTATTTAGTTCAAAATATCTCATAACTGCTGTTGTGGTTTCTTTTTTGATCCAGTGTTACTGAAGTTGGAAATTTTCTACTTATCTTTCTACTATTGATTTCAAGTTTAATTCTACAGTGGTCAAAGAACATTTTCTGGATGATTCTTTCTGTGTTCCAGCAACAGGTCTATTTTGGTAAATGTTCCATGCGAACTTGAAAAAAAAAAAGCGTGTTCTGCAATTATTAGATGCAATGTGTGAATTATATGTTGTGTGTTTTTATTTATATTTTTCTCTACTATTACTATCAATTACTATCAGCTTCTGAGAATGGTGTATTAAAATCTCCAGCTATAATTGCTACTTCTATTTCTATCAACTTTTGCTTTATATATTTTAACTATGTTAGGTGTATACTAATTTAAAGTCATTATGTCTTCTTGAAGAATTGGCTCTTTCATCATTATGAAAATCTCGCTGTCTCTGTTAACATCTCTTGCCTTAAGTCCCATTATTTGACATTAATATAGCTATCTTTATCTTTGTTTAGTGTTTGCATGGCACGTCTTTTTTTGTCCTTTTACATTTTTCCATCTTTCTGTATCCTTATAAATAAAACAAGTCTTTCATAAATAGTATTTTATTTAAAGTATGTCTCTTGTAAATAGCATATAGTTGGTTTCCTTTTTTAAACCAAATTGGCAAATGGACCCACCAAAGAAAATAGCTGGAAACTGCCAGTTCACCTCACAAGTGGAATTCTAACTCATCTAGTCTCTCGTTTCCACAACCCTCCTATGTCTTCAAATACATAATTTTGGAAAATATTGGGGTTTTTGAGTTATTACAGCAAGAGCACTGGGATACTATGACCAACTGCATCCTACCATGATATGCAAGTCTGAGTATTTGTCATTTGATAGCAAGTTTAACTATACACATTTAATGTGAAAACTGCTTTATTTGATCTAATTCCTTTTATCTTACTTAATGCTTTGTGGCTGCTTTTCATTTTACTTTTTCATAGATTTATCTTTTTGACTCTCACAGACTCTTCTATACCCCAGATGTCACATGGCTCCTTGATACCTAAAAACGAGACAAAACCATTAACCCTCTTTACCACATTCAATGAGAAATCAAACGTCCTCTCCGAGACGCTGCTTAGTTTACAGGGGCTTACGTTTTCATGGAGAATTGTGCTTCTGAACGTGTGTCTTCCAGTGGCACCTCCGAGAGCCCTGTGACACCCACAGCTTCTTCCTGGCCCAGATGTGTTCTCTATTCCCTTCCTCCTCCTCAACCTCCTCATTCCTCCAAACCTTCCGCTAAGACGTTCATTACCTCCATCCCTTCTGCAAAGCCTTTACTGAAGACTTGAGGTGTGAATTATAGCCACACAAGAAACATAACATTAAATGAGGCGAATCTCTTAGTAAAAGTTCTTTGATCGTCCTGACCTTGGAGATTTCTCCCAAGTCGCCTTTCCCCACCGGTGACTGTTCTCTCACTATGTTAACCTGACCTCTTCCTCTCCTCGGATCTTGACTTTTGCGTAGGCAACATTATTGCTTCCCACCTCAGTTCAACTCTACCTGCTTCTGTAGATGCAAAAATGGATTGACGTACTGTGCCGGAAAAGGGGCACACGTCTTCGGATCATGTGCTCACCAGCACCACAGTGTGTGCCTGTGATTTTAAGTTTTAGTCTTTGCCCCCGACATTGTCTCTGCATGCTGAAAAGAACCAATAGAAAGACTGCTTTTTTTCTACTAGCTTGATTTACGCTTTGATTTTTTCTCTCTCTCTGTTCCCACGTTTGTTCTACAGGAGGTTGCCTTTCAATAAAAGTCGATCCTAAGTTCTTGATCCTACTCAAGCAAGAAATCATATCTGTTCACTGGCCTTCCCTCCCATTATGAAAACAAGACATTTAACAGTCTTTTTCGTCCTGTCTTCCAACTCCCAATTATTGTTGACATAATCTAAGCTCTTAGATCTAAATTACTAATATTAGTTTTTTTTACTCTATGGATATTACCTTTCAATAGTCAACACTTGTCAATATTCCCAGGAGTAACAGCCTGAAATTAGCAGGGTCAACCTTCTCTCTGCTCTCTGTTCTTCTCTAATTGGCATTCTTGCTTTTGTGGAAACCAGGTGAACACTGACGCAGACTTCTCTGTTGCATATTTATTTGGTTATTTCAGTGGGAATTGGGAAAGAGAGAGGAAGTTCTTGTGTGCTTAAATGCAGGGGAAGTTACCCATATCTTGAACTAAAAATCTTTTCATTTACTTTTATTGAAGGAAAGTTTCCTATTAAAATCCATTGCTTAGATTATTTTATGTCCAATTTTTAAGGAAAAGTCCATGCTCCCACCCCCAATCCTAATTCATCCCTTCCAGTTTCTCCCCCAACACTGAAGCTCCTAGCACAGTTTTAAGCCACCATCCTTGTATTTGCTTATTTAGTAAAAGTTTATTCAGGGAACGCAAATGTACTTGAATATTCACACTAGTCTGTTTTTATTTTAAAATGCCTGCAAGGTTTCCACTGCATAACACAGACTTTATTCCTGAAACTCTGTTTAAAATTGATTTTTTTTTTTTTTTTGGTAAATTAAATGCACCAGCAGAGCTGTTATTTAAAGGAAGCTTTCAGTGAATCGTTTTGCAAAGTAAAAGATTTTTTTCTTTGCAATATGTGTAAACGCCTATCCCAACAATTTCCACCTCCTCTTCCCGCTAACAACAAAAAAAATTTTGTTTTATAAATTTGGATTTCTGAATAGTAAATGGAACTTACCATATTCACTTAAAACCCAAATGTAAACATTTACAGACTCTGTACCATGGTCCTCACATATCCATGTAAATAATTACGCATTCTCTCTATTCCAGAATTTACTATTTCTTCTCACTGCGTTCACTTTTTTTCTTTTTCTTTCTTTTTCTTCCAGGCTGTGCAGATGCTTAAAGGGACTAAATGAGAGACAAGAAGGATCAAGAGGAATAAGGTTTTTCTTTGTGAATGTTACAAACTTCTTAATTTTTCCTCCTGGGCTTAAAGCTCCTTTAAACTGCGTTTGCCATTATCTTTGGCCTCAGAGATAAAGTGAACGTGCTAAGTAGCAGGTACACGCTGGCAGGTTTTCATGCTTGTGCGCTTCCAGGCCACGAAGCCAGCAGCCTGGGAAAATTGGTCCATTGCTAGAGTTTTGACTTTCTGGCAAGAACCATGAGTCCGACATGAACGTCCATTCCCAGTTCAGGCATTTCTCTGCATGGTACTTGTCCCAGCCCAGAGCCATTGATGTAGTCGGTAATGACGACTGTTATGAGGACCAAAGGGTTCCAGAAATGAGAAAACCTTGCCATGAAAGATAAGCTTTTGCACTTGTCCAAGAAACACAATAAAGCGGTGCTATGGAGCCGCGGTGCTCACTCACTGGACCTGCTCCTGATGATGGAGGGAGCGCACAGTAGGCTTCATGCTGAAGTAGTTAGTGGACTTTTTGATTATATCCTGACAAGTTCAATACCGAGCTGTTTGGTTACTTTCTACAGTCGCGACACACATGGACAACACATGTGGCATTGACTGGAGTTAGTTCTACTCTAGAAGGGTTGATAAAATATTTTTTAAAATGTAATTCACAAGCCTGTAACATGCCTCAACCCTAAAGGCTGGAAACCTACCTCTTAGTCAAAGATACCTTTGCAGAGAACCCCACTGAGGCCAAGCTGTTTCTAACACCCCAAACCAGTACTGCCCTGCCGGAGCTCTGACCCTGGCCTCAACCCCGGGCCATTTGCTGGGACCTGGGTCAGCACAGGCGAGCTCTGCTTTCCAGACAGGGAAGCACCAGGCCGGGGCTTGCTCTCATTCTCTCTCCCAGTGCCTGCAAGGGTTCTGTGTTCCCGGAACTTAGCAGGCAATATCTATATACATGGCTAAGGAACATAAAGTAAATAAAGTCACCAAGTCCTGGTGATTTCTCCCTGTCAATACTTCTCATCAATCATGACTCCATCCATCACCACCATCAATATCCTAACCCTGACGATCACTATCTCCATCTTGGATTAATACAATCATCTCCTCAAACATCTCTTGCCTCCAGTATTATTTTCCTCCAAACATTCTCCTACTGCAGCCAAAGTCATCTTCCTAAAATGCAGATGTGATCACGCATCTTTCTTTCTCAAAGCGCTTCACTGGCTCCTTGGACCTTCAGGATTAAGTTCAAATTCCTGGTTTAGATTAAAAGGGGTAACATGTCATTTGCCGTTCAAACCAATCACTATTGAGTGTGAAGGAGGGAAGGGGGCGATAGTTATTCTGGGACCATGGGTGTAAATCAGGAGACTATCCCCAGGCAAACAGTGGCATATGGTCACCCGGGGCAGAAATGGACGCGTGCTTCGTGGAGTGATCCCAGCTAATCTCTCCACCCACCTCCTCCCAC
>RJWJ010040554.1:0-13922 GCA_004363605.1 Indri indri
GGCCCCCGCCACGCCACACACCTTGGGCGCAGACGGCCCTTCTTCAGTGCTTTGCGTGCTCGTCTCCCTGTCTCCACGTGCCCGTTCATTCCTGTGTGTTTTTATTTCTGATTCTGCCCTCTTGAATATAGCTCTGGGAGAACGGAGACTCCATCTGTCCCGTGTGACTGTGTATCTGCAAGCTCTGAAACGGAGGCCGGCAGGCGGTAGGTGCTCAGTGGACGTTGGTTGCATGGATGTGGGTGTAGGGGGTGAGCTCCCCGGCCCTTGCTTGCCGCGTTGGGGTGGTGCAAACTCAGGTGGAACCCTCTGTGCTGTCTGGTCTAGTTCCTCTGTCAGCGGTTTTGAACTCTGCCTGGTTGGGGGGACTGTTTACCTCCCCGCAGAAAATCCTGCTCTGGGCACTGAGATAGAGTGGGGGAATGGCGGGTAGGATGTGTATTCCTGGGTGTGCCAACGGGAAGACAGTCCCCACCAGTTAGCAAAACAAGCCCTGTCTTCCTGGTGCTTCCTGTTTCTTGTTTTTAAAACACCTCCTTTTCACCAAATCCAAACGTTCCCCCCCCACCCACCCACCCACCTCAAGGCAGCTGTATTTAAAAGGCTGTTTGTGAAAGATTTTGCTATTCACCCTTTTTTGTGTGCCTTCTAAAAAATTCTTCTTCATTCAGTATGTAATGGAGAGCTTCTGGAAGTTGTCATTGAGTTCACATACATCAGTGGTATGATTGCTTCGACTAAACCGTAAAATTATCTTAATAGGAAAGAAATACTTTTTCATATAAAACAGAAAATACAGGAAAGGCAAAGATCATCCAACCCCAAACCCATAATTCTTAACGTTTTAGGGTATAGTCTCAGACACACGCACACACAGTTGTTTACATATCTGTACTTGTTCAAAACTAAAAACAGAATCATACCCTACACAACTCTTCAGTAACGTGCCTCTTAGTTGTCACAAACATCTTTCCACGCCATTAAGTGTTCTCTTCACAAGAGCGTTTTTAAATGGCTACGTGATGTTTCATTTTATGTATTTCTAAATCCCTTTTATGAATTTATAATGCATCTCTAAAGGTATAATTTATAAATTCTGTGGATTTCTAAATGTATAATTTATAAATTCTGTGGATTTATAAAGTAGGAGGTCAAGTTGCTTAACCACCAAAGCCTCAATTTCTTCCTCTTTAAAAGGGAATAAGAACACTGCCTTAAACAGTCTAAAGGAATTAAATGAGATAATACAATCAAGTGCTGAGAAGAGTGCCTGTCACATAGTCTGCACTCAGAGATCATTAGCTGCAGTTTAAACCGTTTTCTACTATGTTTTAACAGCTTAAAATGTACTATGATTGATTTCTATGCTCTCTCCTATTTCCTGCCAATTCAAATAGGTAATTTTATTTTATCAATAAAACATCTTAAAACTAAAAATACTCATTCTTTACATTTTCAAATAATAGTATCAAAACATGGTACGATACTTCTACTTAAGGCAAACTCCGACTTAAAAAAAAAAAAAAGCAACTTTGGTTGCAATCAGAGAGATCTCCTTGGGGGTTTCCATCTGAAAGCAGAAGTTCAGCCACTTCCCTCAGCCTAGGTCAGCCTCTCTGTTTCCAGTCCTTGCACCCAACCCTGCGCTAAGGTCTGTGCCCCAATCTCGCTGCTAATTTCCACCAGGTGTTTCAGAAAGAGGCTGTAGAGTGTCCCTCCATCCATCGTGGCTAGACATCTTCTCCTGGGCTCTTTTTTTGCTTCTCAGCACTCATTGGGCTGCCAGCCGCAAGATGGTGTTAGACTAAAGAAATGATCTCCCAGAGTTATTTTGGATGCACATGGCCTTAAATAAAACGTTGTTTGATTTAATTTAAAATAAACTTTGTTATTTTGAGTCTTTTCTATCATTTGGTTATGCACATAGGCAACCAAATTTAGAAACGTTGAACTGTTTCTTTTGGGTTATTGTATTAAAATACCCATGTCTATGTCTATCGAAGGTCTGTTCCTCTTTAAAGATACGTCAACATTAAATTTCTATTCTGAATTTATATGTATTAAAAGGCATCTATATTTACTCATGGTCGTACACTGTAATCGTTAAAAGCTGCAAACAGAATGCTAAGGTTTTAATCAAGCTGACACAGTGTGTCTGCTACATTTTTTCTCCGTTGCATGAATTACTCAAAATCCTTCTTGTAGATGGGACACGTTAGAAGAGAACATATCCCTTCAAGGTAGACTCAGCTTCAAAGTGAACATCTCTTCCCTTAATCACTGTTTTTCAGAGAAGATTTTAAAGTGTTCAGCATTGCATAATTTTTTAAAGAGCAGTTTCTGTGATTTTGAAAGTATTTTCTTTAAAATGACATGGTCCCTCCCCGCCCCCATTTCTCTTTCTTAGTCTAAACCAATTGTAAGCTACTGGCCTCTTTGTCCTGGACCCATATGTGTGGGAGATGTTTGGGACTGGGGGCGGGGGGGGGCGCCGTGGTGGTTAGCCCCGCTGACATGTGTATTGTTCAAGTGGAACTAGCTATTGAAAAATGCTAACACAAAACCTCAGCCCTTCCTTTATTAATATATTAAAGATCCTGATCAAATTAAAAAAAAAAAAAAAAAAAAAGAACAGGAGAGCCTAGTGGAGCCTGAATCTGTTAGGCTATGAAATGCACCCTGGGTTTTGAGGAAGAAGTGAGCACATTCAGAGCTTTAATTACTCATTTGGGATACTCCAGTCTGTTGCCAAAGCCAGTTATCATCAGCTTTGATTAGAAATCGGGAAAGACAGCTGCGGAAATGCAGAGTGAAAAGAATTGTATTGGATGAGAGAGGCATTCTTTTGAATCCGAAAGAGAGGGGAAGCATCTTTGGGAAACATCTGAATATGCATTTATTTTAATAATTCAATGGCTAAAGGTACACGCCTTTGTAAGTTGGAGTGGTTTTCATTATTAAATGAAGTGCCTTTGTTCGGCTCATCTAGATTTTCCTATTGGCTGCAGCCGTCTCTTTTCGCTCCATTTTGATGCCATGTTACATCCCTGTTTGGGGGTTGAAATGTGTCGGTATTCATAAACTAAATTCACGAACCCCATCCTTTGGGCTGACGAAACACCATTTACCAGCATGGCACCCAGCCAGGAGAGGCACATAAAATAACGCATTCAGATTCTAGGTTTAAAAAGATAGCTATCTTTATGCCCAATCCTATGTGCATGGGGAAGTACTACTTTGAGCTTTATTAACAACATAATGTACGATTATAAAGTATATCAGAATAATGCCTCACTCAAATGTCCCCAAGTAAATCAGAATTTCCAAGTTAAATCCACTTGTATGTGTTCATGGTTTGTATAATCAAATGATGAGGCAGGCAGATTTGCTTTCTGCCTTTTGAAAGCTGTTTGAGATAGTGTATGGAAATCCACGCATGGACCTTTAGCTAAACTTTGTTAGACCAGTAGCATTTTCTCCTGTTTCTACAAAGATTATCGTGGTGGTTTAAAAAAAAAATTCACATGTATGTGTGAATATATAGTCTATACAGAAGTATGCCTGTCCCTTATATAACTATATAAATACCAAGAATAGTTGTATTTATATTCATATTGGCTGGAGAGTAAACATTTATGTAAATACACTAAGAAAAATTATCAAACACTTCATCTCCGTGTGCTCTAGCTTCAAAGTTAAAGCTGAGAATTTTCACCCAACTATTTAACTCTAGGCAGTGTAATGCTTAAACAAAACAAAGATAACATTCTGTACCTACACAATGGATCAAAACAGCTTCCTTCATCCTCACTTTGTACCATCTGTTTAAAAGAAACTAAAAACCCTCAGGAAGTGAGCTTTGAGTCTGTGGTTAAGAGTTTAAAGACACATGCTCGTTCTCACCACCCAGCAATGTGTACCAAGCTATAATAGGTTTTGTATTAGCTGTAAAAGGCCAGATGTCTTGACCTTAGCATCTGTCAGTGACGGCTTCTCTGTTCTTTGGAGGAACTTAAAAATTTTTGTTGTAGAGGATCTAATTCTGTGTTATTTTAACTAAATGTTAATAACTATTGCGAATAATGTTTTCCAAAAGCTAAATTATTCTTAGTTTCCAAATGCTTATAAGAACCCTTATCTCACCCTACCTTTACACAAAAGGAGTCGCATCGTGAAGGTCTTTCAGCCCACATTATTTCTTATTGAGTCCCTCTAAAACTTTTGAAAAACTTATCATTGGTTTAAGATATCTGGGCATCTGTTAATGTTTTCTGTCTTGTAGCACCAGCGTGGGTCTAAGTCCATTCTTTCCTGTAAAGTAGTTATTGCAAAGACAATTTTTGCATCATAGCAAATAGGAAAAATAGCCTCAGCAGCAAATAAAGGTGTCTACTATGCTAAAAGTGGAAGAATACTTTTTTTTTTTTTTTTTTTTACAATTGAAGCTTTTAGTTATTTATCATATACTTGTTACAGGAAAATGCTGTTATCTTTAGTCTTGCATTGGACACAGTTAAATACATTGCCTGTTCGTTATTACAAGTGTGGGAAAACTTTAGTAAAAGTGTCATTAAAATAGTCCTCATCAGGCACCTCTGAAAACTGAAATGAGCTGGGGAGTAAAAGTAAGTTTCAATGTCTGTGGGCTCAAATAAATATATCATCCATTCCTCAATTACTGCGGATGTAGTTTTCTTTGATACTGTGTCACTGGAAAATAGGCGGTGTAGACTGTGGAATTTAATCATTAACCTTCCAGTAAGTGCTCTCTCTCCCTTTTTCCTTAGATCATAAACTACAGGTTACTCATATTACAGTCATCACAGACCCCAAAACTGGCCTCGTGCTTTAATAGATGGTTGGATTGGGTATAATCTCTAAGGTCTTTGCTAACTCTGATTTCAGCATTTGGTATTTGCCAACTGGAGAAGAGATGCCACTGACCCAGTGACACCCTTTAGTCATGCAGGATTGTCTTGGTATCTCCATTCATAGACATACCTTTAAAAGTATTTGAATGTTCTTAGATGGTTGGATACTTTTAGAGGGAAATATTGTGTTTGGAAGCATTTCAGCTGGAAAATGCATTGAACTGGCTATTGTCAGACAAATTTTCTTAAGCACAAATCAAAATCGTTTAATACTATGTGAAATATAAAAGATATGCAAAAGCAAAAGCAATCATTGCACCCTTCACTCTGATACCCATGCGTCGCTGACTCATATTCAGACCAGTAAGACCACAAGAGGATATCATTAGTCGGAACGCGGCAAGATCTGATTTCATGCCAGTCACATCCACACACACTCATTTGTTTGTTTATGTCAGTCATTAGAACTCAGTAACTAAACGTCAGTGGTAGTTAATGTGGCGTTTTATAAAAACATAGATGAATTGGGGGAAAAGAAGCAAATCATCCATGAATAGTGACCAGTTGTCAATGATGCCGTATCCATCACAGAAATATCTGTGAGTAGGAGAGAACGTGACCAGGGCAAACAATTTGAATGAGGTTATACAAAAAGCCAAGGTAGTAGACTCTGGAAGAAAGCCTGGAATCCTACCAGCCCCTGAGCCCTTTCTAACCCAGGTCGTCTTCATACTTAACAGCAGCACAGGGCTGACTGCAGATCTCTCATCTGCTTCTTCCCTGTCAGTAGCTTTTATAATCCCAGGAAAATTTGTTGTGAATTTCAACCTAGCAATTAAAGGAATTTTTATAGTTCTATAACATAATCTTACCTTTAAAAAAAAATAATGAAGAAATTTATGACAACACTTAATAAATTCACGTTAAGTAGCAGAAAGACCTAACTAAATTAGTGGTCTGAATTATAGAATCTTGAAAAAATTAATAGTAACAATTACTTTTGGATTCATGAGAGTTCCTTGGAGAAATCGCTTTGGTGAGTAGATAAGAGAAACGTACAAGTAGCATAAAGGTCGGTAAATAAAGTGGTGTTTCTGAAGAATCCACCGTGGACTAGTATGTTTAAGTGGTTTTCTCCCTGAAGTATGTGTATGTTATCAATTTGCCTCTCAGAATCTTTCTTTATAATGAAGAGAGCTGTTTTTGATTTTCAAATTGTGGTATTTGGAAGTCATTCATTTACAAAACCATAGGAATGACATTCATTCATTCATTTGTTGAACAAATATAGATTGAGGTCACTGTGTTGGGTGCATAGTGGTGAGTTCAACAAAGTTTATAGTGTGGGTGATGGGAGTTAACTAAAAAGTAAAATAGACAAATGAATAAATATTTAGTTACATGTTATTATAAGGGCGTAATCAGGGTGCTGAAATAATTTAGGAGGAAAGAGATTTCTTTGCAAAGAGGACATATGAGCGGAGTACCAAATGCAGAGAAGTTGGTCATTCAAGGAACAGAGGAAAGAACCACCTAGGCAGAAGAGCTGGGTGGACTAAGCAAAGGCAAGGGAAAGTTTAGCATGTTCCAGAAACTAGAAGGGTGGCCAGTGTGGCTACAGTGTGTTGGGTGGTACGGGATGAAATCGGAGAAGCATGTGGAAGTCAAACCTGTCTAGGCAAAGCCAACAAGATGAGATTTTATTCAAGGTGTCATGGGGAGCCATTCTAATAATGTCTTTTAGATTATGAGCATAGTACGATTTATCATTTTAAAACATCCCAAGGGCTGCTGTGTGAAAAATAGGTTACAAAGTAGGTATGTCAGCCAGGAAAACAGAAGCTACACTAGGTACTTCAAACAGGCGAGATTTCGTATAGGGGCTTGGTTACACAGAGCGTCAAAAGAAGAAAAAAGGCAACACGGAAGTAAGTAGGGATGATACTGGCAGGAAGCAGGTCCTGTAACACAGAGCAGAGTATAAAAGGGCCACTTCAGAGCAGAGAGGCATCAGATAAATACCCGACACTTTGCGCAAGGGTGGGGGATGAAAGTCTGTCTCTGCAGACCAGAGATGAAATACCAGAGGCTTGGACTGAGAGGTAGGTTGGAGATAGAAATGAGTAGATTTGAGAGGAATTTCGAACCTAGAGCCAATAGGACCTACTGACAGATTGGTTTTATTGGGTAGGAAGTTAAAGAAATGACTAGCAAGCTTCTAGCTTGCACAACTGAACGTATGGGGCGGCACTTACTGAGATAGGGAAATCCAGAGGTGTGGGCTTGGGGAGAAATGCCAGTGTTGAGTTTAGAACCCGGGACGTTTGAGACGTCAAGCCAACGTCTTGTATGCAGCGGACAAACAAGTATGGTGGACAGAGGAGGTGAGTCCAGTGGAGGCGTCAATGTGGAAATTGTCGGCGTGCAGATCGTATTAAAAGCTATGGAAAGGGGTGATACCATCTAGGGAGAGAATGGTTAAGAGAGAAAGGCTGGTTCTGAGCCCTTGGAGTCTCCGGTGTTGAGAGATCTGTACAGCAGTGGGAGGGAGCAAAGGGACCTCAGAGAGGGTGGCAAGAATAGCAGAGAAATCAAGGCAGTGCAGTGGTCTGCGGTTTCTAGTGGATCTAAGAGATGCTTGAGTAGATGTGGGCAGAGTATGTCCATGGATTTAGCCACATGAAGATCTTTGGTTGCATATCTGATGGGGTCGAAGGCTGATTCTGACACAGAGAGTCCTAAGTTTCTGCAAAAAAAGGGTATTAATCCTTGACATAAATGTTCCCGTGTTCTGACAGCGTTTCTAGCATTTATTCTACACCTGCTGCGACGCAGCAATCCACTCTTCCAGGTTGCTTTTGCTACATTGTAATTGGGGAACCAAGTGGTTATTTACATTGCATAGTATCCATTCCTTAATGATTTTTGTGTCCAACTTTCTTTAGTCATACTGCGCAGTCAATGAGGAAAACTCCATTCAAATGTCTAAAAGTCATTTGGTTTTTTTTAAAAAAAAAAAAATCTTAGCAAATACGTTATTGGGATTTTATTGCTTTAAAGCCCTTATTAAAGGTTTCCATTTCATGAGTGCTAAAAGGAAACCTACATTGCAACATTTTAGCAAACTTTGCAGGTCTTCTCTGTAATGCCAAAGATCAGAAGTGTGACTGTAACATCTTCAAGATTTCCTTCCTGTCTGCCATGTCTGGGTCAAGCCATCTCTACTGAATAGACGGGGCGATAAAATTGCAATTGATTGGAAGACAGCATTTTGTCAGCTTTATCAATCCCCAAATATCTCATATCTGGACTAATAGCGTAATTTAGATATTGCTATTGTATACCTAGAAGATATTTTCTCTAGTAATATTATCTCAGTGGCATTAACCTCTGACTCTGCTCTTGAGCCAGGATCGGGAAAAGGGGTTGTTTGCTAAATGACTGATTAATATGTGGACCTTTATTAAAGTTCTCTAAAATGCCTAACATAGCACTGAGTGTTTCAGACTGTTATCTCTTGGTACATAACTTATCTTTCAGTTTGCTTTGCTACCATAATTAGAGAGATGGGAGCAGAGATCCTATTTCTTGGTCAAAGTGCTATTTTTGTAGCAGGACAAAACATGTATTGTTTTACTTTACTTATCAACAGGCCACACTGCTGTTCACCAAGATTGTGTTTAATAAGTATGTTCTCTTGGGCCGAAATGTCAAATATATCCCTAATGAGTTCAATGACATCACCAAGCGTGCTTATGTTCCTTGCCAATAGCCGGCATTGTTGGAGCAGATCACATTAGCTGTCGTCCGAGCACAGATGCCAAGGTCAGGGCATTAACAAGCCCAGAGAGCATCAAGAAAAAAAGAAAAGATGAAGATTTAAAGCAAAGTCTGTCCATGTCAGCGAACAATGGGCGGCTGTGTAGGGAGAGTGGAGAAGATGTTCGAGAGAGGCCACTTGCCTCGTACGAGTTTTCTGAGCTGTGTGCCCTGTGAAAATTGTGCCAGTCACAGATAGACCCGAAAGATCATCATCTTTCAAGCCACAACTGCCACGTTGAATGCTGAGTTTTGGAATATGCCACAGACAGCTCTGACATTCTAAAATCAATTGAAATTTCATGACCTTCAGAGGTGACTAATACATTTCCAGCTAGTGTGACTTCTGGAAATAATACAGTTCAAGAACCGAGTTGATTCTTCGTAGCAAATAGTTCACACACAAGTTCGTTGTTGTTTTGTTTTTTTTTTTTTGTCTTTTAAGATTATAATGCTAAAGCGTGTGTCAAATAAAAGGGGAAAAAAAATCTCATGTGATATATATTTTTTCCTGTAAGAATAGAGTATATAATTTATTCCAGTACATTTTGTTATGCACGTGTATCTGCGTGGATATCTAAATGTAATTTGACGAACTTTGGCAGATTTTTGTGGCTGGGATGAGCCTCCCCTGTTGGACACAGCTGCAGTAGCCTAAGAATGAAAAGCGATCTCAGAGGAAATTGGGTTTTTTATTTTTTTAAAGTTGCCACTTGTACACTTTCCCCTCTACTATCTAAATGTGTCATTTTTGAGAGAAGAGACAGTAGGGTTCTTGTTTTGGGGGGCGTCTGGTTTGCATCGAGAAGTAAAAGGCCAAAATAGGACAAGACATTCTCGGCATTAAGTTAACTCAAGGAAAGCTAGCTTGGAGGAGATAAAGCCAGTCCAGGTCTGATTGCAAGTGTCTAGAGGGGGTCGGTAGGCATGGAAAACTTCCTCTCTGTTTCTTCCCTAAGTAAACACCCTAGATAAGGACTCCATTGAAGTATCTTTGTACTATTGCTTTTTGACAAATATAAACAAAATACATAGCTTTGCCAGTGTGAATTTAGAAAGAAGTCTGTCTTCACACAGAGGACAGAAGCTTGCGGTGCCTGGTGTGTTTCTCCGTGTTCAGGAAATGTTGAGGCTTTCTTGGTCTCTGTGGCTGGGTTGGTTCCTGTTCTGTTGTTTGTATTTATTTACTAGTTACGGTCTTTGATTTGTGGTTGCTCAATGTATTAAATAGAGACAAAAGGCCAAATTGTTTCCTCCGCTCGGGGCCTACCCAGAGCTGGGCGGAGAAAGGTTATTCATATTTGACACTAACGTATTTAAGTTTTCTGTCGCACCTCATACCTGACCAAGCGCATAAATATGAACTAAAGCTGTGGGGTTTTTGAGCTGTCCAAATGCAAGTAGGAATTAATATGAGAGCCACATGACAAGGGTTAGAAGATGAATAGTTCCTACTTGAGGCTTTTCTTTCGTGTAACAGAAGGTATTAAAATGGGCAGATTGGATGAATCGAATAAAAGAAATGTTTCTTTGTTGCATTAGCACTTCATTCATTCTATCGTTTGGTCATTTGTTCATTCGTTGTCCAGAAACAAAAATAACAATAATAATTGATTAGGTGCATTGAAAAAGTAAGAAATATTGGGCAGTGCACGGCGTGTGACCTGGTGTTTTTAATCTGGTTGAACAAATGCACCCACCCCAACAACAGAAGAATTACAGAGGGATCTATGAAGAAGAGCAAAATGATACTCTTAAAGAGGTGTATTTAGGCTTTAATAGTTGTAGGATGTGTTGCAAAAGAATAGTTTTAAGCCATATTTGGAGGCATAGGCACAAACTGCTGCAGAGAAAAGAAGTAGCATCCCGTGTAGAAACAGTCTTGTAGCCAGTGCTGAGAAGCTGGGCTTGGTGCTTACTGACCAGGTGTGTTAGTGGAAAAGAAGTGGTGTTTGGAGAGATGAGGCTCAGGGGTCACTTGCTGACAGGAACCCTGCTATGAAGACCTCATCAGCCATCCACTCATGAGGAGCAGAGAGCAGGGCATGGGGATAATTTGGATAGCAAGACAAAGAAAGTGGCTGGGTGTGGTGGCTCACACCTATAATCCCAGCACTTTGGGAGGCCGAGGTAGGAGGATCACTTGAGGGTAGGAGTCTGAGACCAGCCTGGACAACATAGCAAGACCCCGTCTCTACAAAAAATTAAAAAAATGAGCCACACATGGTGCTGTGCACCTCTAGTCCCAGCTACTTGGGAGGCTGAGGCAGGAGGATCACTTGAGCCCAGGAGTTTGAGGCTGCAGTGAGCTATGATGACAAGACTGTACTCCAGGAGATTGGCTGACAGAGTGAGACCTTGTCTCAAAAACAACAACAAAAAAAAATTAAAAGAGGAAGAAAGTGCAGTCACAGGAAAGGTAAGGCAATTGTAGAAATAAAAAGCGAAAAAAGAAAATTGAAAATAATCCTGTTCCCCTCCTGCCACAAAAATACACACAAATAACAAGAAGATGAAAAGAGTTTCACATGGTAGACGGTGTTTATCCGCATGTGTTTGGGGCGTGGTGTTCATACTTTCATTTATTTATTCATTTAGACAATTTTAGCGAGCACTGGACTGTTCAGCTACTGTGCTGCCTAAAAATCCGTATCTTTCTCCCCTGCATTTTTATCTTAACCAATAATTTTTACCAGAATTATTGAAGTATAATTCTCATACCATGCAATTCACCTGTTTTAAGTACACAAGTCAATTATTTTTAGTAAATTTAATGTCGTACAACTGTCACCACAATCCAGTTTTAGGACATTTCCGTCATCCTCAAAAGATCCCTCGTGTACATTGTCTGTGGGCAGCCAGGGCTGTCCTCACCTCCAGCCCCAGGCAACTCCTTATCTGCTTTCTATAGATCTGCCTTTTCTGGACATTTCCTGTATATGGAGTCATTAAAATGTATATTTTCTTTGCATTTGGATTCTTTAACTTAGCATTCATCTGTGTTGTCTTATCTATCAACAGTTCCTTCCTTTATATTGCTTCATAGTATTCCACTGTGGGATTTTACTACATTTGATTCATGCATTCACCAGTAGATGGATATTTGGATTTTTCCATTTTAGGGCTACTGTGAATAATGACTGTTTTGAACTTGGGCATACAAGTTTTTTCTGTAGACACATCTTTTATTTTCCAGGAGTGGGATTGCTGGGTTATACGGTAAGTTTATGTTTAACTTTTTAATAAACTACCACACTGTTCTTCAAAATGGCTGTATCATTGTACATTCCCACCAGCTATGTATGAGAGTTCCAATTTATTCATATCTTCGCCAACACTAGTTATCGTCTGTCTTTTTCATTATAGCCATCCTACTGGGTGGGTGTGAAGGGGTATCTTACTACGATCTTAATTTGCATTTCTCTAATGATGTTGAACATCTTTTTGTTTGCTTAATAGCTGTTCATATATCTTTTTTGGGTAAACTGTCTATTCATATCTTTTGCCTCTGTTTTTATAAGGTTGCTTATTATTGAATTGTAAGATTCCTTTATACATCTGGGCACAAGCCCTTTAATAGATATATGATTTACCGACATTTCTCCCAGTCTGTGGCTTGTTTGTTAACTTACTTACTGATGTCTCTTGAAGTATAAAAGTTTTTAGTTTTGGTGAATCCAGTCTATCAATTTTTTTTTTCTTGATCATGCTTTTTTTGATATCATATCTAAAAACTCTTTCCCTAACCCAAGGCCATGAAGGTTTTTCTCTTATGTTTTCTTCCTAAAGTTTTACAGTTTTAACTCCTATGGGCCATTTTGAGATAATTTCTTTGTATGATATGAAGTAAGGAACTAAAGTTACCTCATTTGCATGTGTATACCTTAACCAGTAATTAGATGAAAATAGGAGTCTGCCTGGAAAATTCCATTTGTCCTTCAGAACCCATCTTGGATCCTTAAATCCTCTGTGATGTTTTCCATTTTCTCTCTTCCCTGTGTGCTAGAACTTGTATCTACCCTGTCTCTTTGTCCATGTGTCTATTGTTGAATGCAAAATCCAATATTGTGATGTGTGCACCTCCGTGTCCCCTACCGAAATACGAGCTTATTCATCTCTGTTTTCTCAGTAGTTGAAACATAGTAGGTCCTAAAATATTTTCGGTAGAATTTGATTAAATATCAACTTTGTTGAGCCTTGAAAATCTCTCTCTCTCTCTTTTTTTCTCCCTCTCAAAATTTAAAAACACACAAGCATTTGAAACAACGGGAACAATGAAAAGGGTCCAGGGAACCAGCTTGTCCAGGAAAAGGAATAAATCATTCTAGCCGACAATACTCGGGTTTCTGCAAGAACTGCTTTGTAGCTTTTTGAGATAAACATATAAAAAGGGACAGTGATTTGATGGAACTTGAACAGGGTGATGGATAACTGTTGCAACCCTAATGAAATAGCATGTCTAAGAAAACCTGGAAACCCTCAGACGACAGCAGACAAGTGACCAGCTCCCCCTCTGTTACTTACTCCCAGGCGTTCCGTGCTCTGTTCGGCCGAGGGCTCCCTGCTTCCGTGTCGATTGCAGAGATGTGTCCTCTTCCATCTCCCCGCCCTGTGAACTTGTTGTGGCACCTGGGACGCAGTTTTCCTACTTCCGCAGGTGTGACAACGACCAGTGCCTTAGGGATTTATTTTAAATTTGCTGCAATCGAGTTTGTTTATATCTTTTCATATTCGGGTGAGAGAGAATCTACTTTTTCCACAGATATTTCCTGATGATTTAGAATTTATAAAGGTCTGTGCCCTGCACCCAGTGAAAGACAGAAAGACACACGCACACACACACACACACTCTCTCTCTCTCTCTCTCTCTCTCTCTCTCTCTCTCTCTCTCTCTCTCTCTCTCTCACTCTTGAATGATACCTGGCCCTTCCCCTAAAGGGAAGTTTCAATATGTTTCAAACACTGATTAAAGAAGAAGAAATATTGGCCTAATTCCCCCATGTACCTCTGCAAAATCTTGGGAGATTTTCCGAAATCCAGCTGAGAAATTATCTTTCCATATTATCAACTTAAGCAGGATTCCCTGAGCAATGTATTTGGATATTGATCTTCTTAACTATGTCTTACAAAAAGCTTTTAAGTCAATCTCTTAGGTTTGTTGTCTTGAGACAGGAATATAAGGGCAGCGATGATTATGGGATCTGGCTTAGGCTCTCAGAATGAGACTTCTCC
>RJWJ010040555.1:0-13921 GCA_004363605.1 Indri indri
ATCGTATTCTTTTCTTTACTAGCACATTTTTTATTTTGAAATTGCATATTAGTAATACAATCATCTGATTAATACTGGTCTCCTTGATTAGACACTAAGAGCCGTAACATCATGGATGCTTTTTGTTTTTGTTGTCATCCTTATTTTGTTTTGTTGTCCTTATTTTCCCACCCCTTAACTGGGTACAAAACAGGTGAACAATAAATACTTAGCGAACAAATAAATGATTCATTGACTGAATAATGAATGATGAGTTGATAAAACAATGTTGGGCCACAATCTATAAGGGCCAGTTTCCAATTCATTTTTTCCTGTCATCTGAAGATGGTAGTAGAGTTTATGATTTCTATTTTAAGATCTCCAGTTCTTGGTTGTTTTTGCTGAAGTTCAGCAAGGTAGACTATTTTCGATATTCTCATAGTGGTAAATAATTTTAATATTGCCTATGTACTCCCAGAGGGAGCCCTAATGATCGATAAACACTCAGAGCTCAAACATAAAATATATAGATTGCCCATGTTTCCTTGTTTACAATCTAGGGAGACAACCGGTCAGTCTTCCAAAGTACTCATCACTGTTTTGGATTTCTGTAACAGCAAATTCTTCAGTAGCAGAAATTTTTTTCTTAATATTTCCATTGTTCATTACAGGGTTTTATTTGAAATTCTTTACATCATTTAGTTCTTATAACTGTCCTTTTATAGCTGAGGAGTCTAAAATTTAGAGGTTAAATGTCTTGTTGAACATCATATAACTAGCAGAGGTAAAGCTAACAGAGTCAATCCTTCAGACTCTTGTCTATCTCCCCTTTCACCTCTTGTTAAGAATCACTAACTATGGTAGAATATGTTGGTGTTCCCAATTATTTGCTACCTCCATGAAAGAGAATTATACACCTCCATCTGTATGGGAAGAATATACTTTCCCGTGTGGCCATGTGAGTTACTCTGGCTAAAAAATGTGAGGGGGAATGACAAACACCATGTCTACACAAGAACTTGAAGAGCCATTGATTGTGGTCATTGCTCTTTTTCTTCTACAATGAGAACAGAGTGTCTCCTATATGGGCCACTCCTTCAGCCTAGATCCCAGAATGAGGAAGAAGTCCAACTGAGCTAAGGTGGAGCTGACCTACAGGTCACATATAATATGAGCAAGAAATAAATATTTGTATTTCTAAGCTATTAATATTTGTGGGTTGGTTGTTACTCAAGCATAACTCTGCAAATACTAACTACTATACTAGCTAATTTGTCAATTATTGTATGCCGGGCATTATACTAACCACTTTGCATA
Source organism: Indri indri (assembly GCA_004363605.1). Taxonomy (NCBI): domain Eukaryota; kingdom Metazoa; phylum Chordata; class Mammalia; order Primates; family Indriidae; genus Indri; species Indri indri. Next base: position 1,297 of record RJWJ010040555.1, read on the forward strand.
TATTATTTAATCTTTATACTAACCTATAAAGCTGATGTAATTATCCTATTTTCCATATGAAGAAACCAAAGCTTAGGAAGATCGTGTAAAGAGTAGGGTAGATTTAGGATTGAAAATCAGACTATATGACTCCTGAGCCTAATTAATTAATTCCTCTATCAAAGTCTCTCCATCCATCCCAGGATACATGAGACCCAATACTGTAATGGACCAAACTTCAATTTTTTAAAGACTGGCAATATTGTAAAATGACATAATTTATTAAGTGCTTTCAAGATATGAATTGCACAAATGGGTGGAATTAGCACAATAGGAGAGGTATCCATTTACTGCTTCTGGGCTCAAGTCACCATTTCTACAGAGAATCTTACCTTCTGATTTATTCATTTGAGAACATCTTCTGTAATATGAGATTTAACCAAATTCTCTCTATATAATTATTTATATGTTTTGCTTTTAGCTGCTATGTTGATGGTTCAAGTTTAGCTAGGGGTATAATTATTTTGAAAGGCAGCAGAAAGAATCGTCATTTAATATTAAGATGACGTATGGTCTCTCTTTCAAAACCAACTAGATATTTAATATTTGACATATCAGCCTGATCCCAATTACCTTATGTGTAAAACGGAGCTGAAAATACTTCACAGCTTATTGACTGGGAGCTGGAAATAAATGATCTCTGCAGGAATTACATAACTCTGAGCATGATGATTAATTGTTCTATGTTAGCCCACAGCCTAATGACTGAGACATAGGAAAAGAATGGTATAGTGGAACAAGAACTGGTTTAAAAGACAAGATCTGTATTTTGGTTCTGATTCTGCAACTAGTTTGCTTTCCGATTCTCAGCAAATCACTCCCATGTTATCTGGACTTAGTTTCACCATTTCATTGTCCATTTTCCTCTCTTAAATAGTGAGGGAATAGGAGAACATGCCCCCTTTTGCCTATTAGCTTGAAAAGGTGCTGTTTATAAACAGGATAAAGGTAAGTAAGGACTTTACATTGAGCTTTTCAAATGCAACTGTAGGTCAGGCTGCTTCCAACATATATCATGTCACCAAGTTCAAGATGATGTGAAAATGTCTTACAGATAGAATCATATTTAGCCATATTCTTTCTAACGAATGTGCACTTTTGTTCTTGTACACCTGTATTTAGTGTAGATTCTTTCATGAAATAAGTGATCGGCAACTTTTTATTTTTGATGATGACTCTCTTTGGTTTTTAATATTTTGAAAGCCAGTATTTCAGTAGCCATTCTCTATAGGGCATACACGAATTTATGAGGTAAAGTTTGATTTTAGAATATCCAGAAAGTATCAACTGTCCTTTATTCATATTGATGGCCTTCCATATTGTTTGGCTGGCTCTATTCTCTTATTCTCATTATTTAATGTATATACTTACATGGATTGCCTTTGTGAAGAGTATGTATTAAAAGTATAAATGTGTACATGGTGTGATTTTAAATGTCATCCTTCAATACTCGTATGACAAAAATTCGATGCCGCGTAGGATGCTGGATTCAAATTAGATTTCTCACCTAACATTCATGATATTTGGTTTCTTCTCAGGCAAATAAAATAGGTGATAATGTATTAAAGATCTTGCTCCTGAAAAATAGTCATTCTATGAATGACAGCACTTGAGGGTGTAGCATTGAAGTCACCATGCTTTCCTGCATCTGGGGAGCACTGTCACAGTGCTTGATTACTCCACCTAACAGGCCCTTAGAAAGATGGACCCTGATGTGGCAGCTTGTAGCTATACATTAGTGTGGTTTGTGTTAGAGCCAATTGCTGTCTGACCTCTCCTCCCAGCAGAGGCAGTGTAGTGCCATCTGTACATCTTTTAGTCACATTAAATCATGTCAGTTAAAGGGCCTCTGAATGTGAACAAGTTTTCCTTATGCTTAGGAGAGAAATTAGTCAAACTGCTGAACCACAAGACTGTGTTCATTTGCTTTGCACTCAGTAATTTTCGTATTGTTTTATTCCTTCCTTTTCTGGACTGGTAATAACACTGTCAGAGACTGTATCTGTTTAAAATTTGCTACTGCCATAGCTAGAATATCACCAATGGGGAAAAAAATGTCATTAAGGTAATTTAAACTCTATGTTTATATACCAAATAGGTCCCAAGGTTGGAGTCTAAACTATTTTCCCAATCTGGGTATGGATGTTTTCAGGCATAATTCAGCCCAGGGCTGCCTTGCCAATGTCTACTTAACCGAAGAATTTCATGAGACACAAGCTGGGAGAGAGAATTGAAATGACCAAGTCTATTGAAGGAACACCTTCTGGGCCCAGGGGCATGGATATGGCCCAGGCCTGCACAATCACAGTCACGATACCCTGTTACCCTAAGCACAGTAATTTTTTCCCTTCAAGAATGAACATGTGAATAAGCTAAGGCCAGTCAGAACTCTACCCAGGATTTTCTCAGCAGAGAATTGGGTAAGATTATCTTTTCGAGATGAACTTGCTAAACTTGTAGACCACGATTATGGTTGTGACAAATAAGAAATTTTATAACAGTACTAATAATGGATTAGAAGAATTTTGATTTAAAAAAATGTCCTCCCTTGACCATGCTGGAGACCTAGTTTCGAATAGGGAGACTGTCAGGGGATTCCTGGAGTCTCTGGTCTCAGTTTAGTCCAGTACCAACTCAGACTCCAGTAGAATCACGGACCATTGGAAGATAAACATTGAAACATCTGTTCTATCTGGAACATCAAATCATTAGAATTTTAAAACTGTGGGAAATATGGATAGGAGTCTTCTTGCAACTTTATGTCAGCTTGAATGCATCCTATTCAAACTAAAAGAACTGCTTTAATTTTAGTTTCAATATCTAGGTTTAGAAGAGAACCTTTATAGATTGTCTCAAGGGGAAGATTTAGTCCCTCAATCTAAATATCTCTGCTTTTGATCCAAATCATTCCAGTTTACTTTAATATAAGAGGGTGGTTTTTTTCAACTGGCTTAATGCTGGACACTGTGTCATCAATATAAAAATATAGTCAGAAATCTCTTGTGAGTTAATGGTATAATAGTAATATGTTCTCTGATGAACAATAAAAAATATTAAAATGTATGTTTCTAAGAAGCATTTTATAGCTGACAAAAAAAAAAAAAAACCCAACACTGTCCTTCACAAGCTTATGAATGCAGAATATATCATGTGAAAACACTAGCTTTCCTTTAGTGTTATTTTTTAATATTAGACATCTCTGCAATGCATGTTGATGATTTGGCATATTTAATTCTCATGATGCCTTCTTTTGAGAGGATTTGTGCTTTGAAACATAATATCTAAATCTGATAAATTATTGCCTTAATTACAAAAATAATATCTCCTTGTACACTTTATACATTTAATAAGTTTGACTACCAGCAATTACTTACTAATTGTAAGAACTGGACTGAATATGAAATATATTAATCCATAAAATTCTTTGCAAAGAAATTGGCAAAATATTTAATTAATATTTAATTATAATTAGAGGTTATATTATATAAATTTACCTTCTGAAGGCTATGGATGTATTGTCTCCGCAGCTTGGAGGCCTTGCCGGGGAGGTAGCTTGTATGGCCATTACTGGGATCCAGTTTCCCACTGGAAGTCTATGTTAGTATATTTCATAGAGTGTTCTTTTCCAAAATGCAAGTATGCTCCAAAATTCCACTGGCACATAACTGTGTTTTAAAGTAAAACAGTGTCTGAAATTTAGGGTAAAGATGAAAATCACCATCAAAACAGAAAGCCAGATTGCTCTTGGTTCTAATTAACTGGGTCCTACGTCACTAAAACAGAATTCAGCTGCCCCACAGAAAATTCTTATATCAATTTTTATTGTTTATATGCTTGTTTGCCTTTTTTTTAGCCAGAACAACAACAACAAAAACAAGCATAAACTTTGAGGCCAAACATTTATTAAAATCCTGGTTGTGTCAAGTACTTACCAGCTGCATGGTGTCAGGCAATATGCTTTTTGTGAGGCTTCGTTTCCTTAATATAAAATGAAGATGACTAACACCGATATTCCAGACTGCTGTGATTCAATGAGAGCATGTACATAAAGCAGGTAGTACATTCCCAGGCTGGTCTCCATGCTGAACTCTACGATTTTGTATTTTCTCTCCCCTCTGCCTTCGTACGTGCTATTATCTCTGCTAAATGTCCTGCAACGTCCAGCACAACAAACCCCTACTCATCTTTTAAAAGGCAAGGGGATCTGAAACGTCGATACCCATGGTTGATGTAGCTCCATGGGTTTGATTACAAACAATGCACTTTCAATCAAAGAGGACAAATTTTCCCAGCAGAATAGTACCATTTCTCAGTCAAGGATCTGGTAGGTGTATACTCACCCCTTAAAGTCTCAGGGTCACGTTTCCTTTTTTTTTGCAAACAACTTTCCCTGATTCTACCAGTCTGGGCAACATGGCTTCTCTTTGTGCTTACCCAATACTGTATTCATTCTGCTGCCAATAGCTTTTCCCATATACTGCATCTTCTGTCTTTCTTTTCCATTATAACGCATGCTCCTTGAATGCAGAATTGATAGATTATTTGCTTTGACATTTCACTATCTATTGCAATGTAAAACATTTGGACTGATCAGTGTAAGAGTTGTTAATTAGTTATATTCCCCTTTCCTTTATAAACTGTTTGTGTGTTTATACCACAGAAATATAAAACTAGAAAGCTGGATAAAGCCAAATGTTGCAGAGATACGGCGATACAACAAGCCCCATGTGCTCCAGGTGCCTGTGCATTGTGCAGCCGTTCTGGAAAGCTATCTGGCATACTCAACCAAATCAAAGATGTGTCCACCAACAGCCCAGCAATTCCACTCCTGGGTATATATTCTAGAGAAATTCTCAGACTGGTGTGTAAGGAGATTTATTAAATGACACCAATATTAGTGTTATTTACAGTGGCAAGGAGTTGGAGGCAATCTAGGTATCCATCTCTGGGAGAATGGCCAGACCCCATGTGGTTGGTTGCTTGTATCACATGCTATACTCTGCATCATTCAGTGCTAATCGAACCAGATAGGTGAACACCTAGCAACACGTGTGAATCTTTAAAATACAATGCTGAGCGAAAAGATAAGAACGGTAACCCATAACATATTATCTGTCATTTATGTAAATTAAAAATTTATGCACACAAAACAGCAAACACCAATGCACATTTTCAAGAACACATAAAACCAAAAGAATATATGTTTAACATATTTGAATGGTTGCTTTGGTAGGGAGAAGAAACGAGAATGAAGAATGTTGATAAAGGGAAAAATAAATTAGAAAGGAAAAGAATAAAACTTATGGGAGGTTTTTAAAAAAAGCACAAACAAAAGTCCTACAAGGGCTTTAAGAAATTTGTATTAGTAAAAAAGCAGTGATAAAAACCTCAGAGATTTCTAAAGTTCAGCAATTATTAATTGATACTGCTAAAAAAGGAAAAAGATACAGATTATAGAAAGGAAATAACCGAGAGGCTGTTATCTAAGAGTGACCTTTGTCTTCTTAGAAGAGAAAAAATGTTCAATTTTATGCCAAGAGAGAACAGGTGAGAACCAGGTAATCTGCATTCCTTGCTGTCTGAATCAAATTCTTGGCACTTTAGCAAGTTTCTCTAAAAGGCTAGGCTTGAAATCAGAACCCACCATTCACAGGCTTTTTCCTTTCTGATCAAAAATAAGAAACAGAAGTTGACAGTCACTGAGAGAAACAGAAAACTCATGGAACAAATAATAGTTCTTTTTTAATCATGGAAATGAGGTAGTGTTAATCAAGCACCAAAAACAACCTCAGGAAAGCAACAGCAGCAAGTGGAAATGAAGTAAAAAAAACAAATAATAAGGATGGGATCAAGACTACAGGAAAGTGAAAAGGAAAAGTGAAGTTTGTTGATGATAGAATCTCTTCAGTTATGCATACTAATACATTTCAATTTCTTTAAATCACATTTCATATTTTATTTTTTGGTACAATCAAAATTTTTCTAATCACTTCCTGAATTTACAGAAAAGGCAGTTTTAAGTAGGTCGTGGGCTAAATACTTCCTTGGGAAAAGTTAGTCAATTTTCTCTGCTTTCTTACCTGTAACCACCATTTTTCACCAGCTAGTAGCTATGGTTATAGCCATTGTTTATGTAATTTATCCATCTCTAAAGCAATGGGTCTCAAACTTTGTGCATTTTTGAAAGTATTGGCTTGGTGATGTGTTAAACAGCACATTCTCTGAACACACCCCCAGAAATTCTGGCGTGGGGGCCGGGAATTTGCATTTCTACGCATTCTAGTCTAGATAATAGTAGTAAACCCAATTTTTTGGAACAGATCTAAAGAGCCAGACTTAGAAATAGAATCTAATATACAACTGCAAATGTCACACTCTTTAAAGCACAATCATCACATAAGCAAAACTTAGAAACATTGAGCTGTGATCCATAAAATGGGTGAATGTTTTTTGGTCCCCTTCCGTAACGTATCATTGTGAAGAATTCCAGTGCGCTTATAAATAAAAGGAAACACTACTTCTAGTGCACTTTTGAATTATCATTACTCCATCCATATTTAAAACATTTTCTTAAATCTAACATTATTAAATGAAGAAAGACCTCAGCTGAAATAGAAGTAGTGGTCTGTTCTGAAAATTGTTCTGATTGGAAGAACTCCCTATCACCTCTCCCTGGAACCCATCATCTGCCAGGAAACATGAATTTGCTCAGTTACCCATGAAACTGCTTTTTTTTTTAATAGCAGCATGGACTTGGAAGAAAATTATTACCACCGTGATACCAGAAAACGACAAGTTGAAAACACTGCCATCCCTGGTGCTTCTTCCCTGGTCTCTCCAAACCCAGTCCAGGCTTTGGTGCTTGATGGGTTTATGCTGCTCAGGCTGACACAGACTGTTAGTCACTCCAGGGAAAATGAGGAGGTACATTCTCTTCCTGGGGAAGGATTATGCCAGCACATTGTTACTCCTATGGAGGAGCAGAGCATGTGAAGCTAACTGACTCATTCTTTTGCAGAAACAAGCTGGACCCTTGAAGAACAAGCATACCATCTGATGCTCTAATAGGGGGCCTGCTTTCCATGACCAAAGAATATGTTAGAAAAGTCTAAATGCAACTGAGTAATTAAGTAAGTAGAGTAAGCTAGGGTAGCTCAAGCACCAACTAAGGGAAAAAGAATAAGCCAAAATCTCAAGTACTCGTATCTGTTTCAAATTGTGTGTTATACTATTTATGAGTGTGGAAGTAGCAATTTTAGAATCTGGAACCATGTTTGACTTACAAAGGACACTCAGGTGATGTAAAGAAAGACATGGATTGTATTAAGATTCAAAGGGTCTTTAGAAAAAAGCTCAGAATTGTGATTAAAATATGTCTACATAATATTTTAAAATATTCTCTTAAAATCTGTATTTAAAGGGAGCCTTTTAGGACAAATACTTCATGAAATGTAATTGAGTTACTTTTCGTGATTGATTTTATAGGAGCCTCCAGTTTTGACATATAATCTCTCCCATTTAAGTATTTTCTTTAACACAGGTACAATAACAGCATTTACATCTGTTTTTATTATGCTGATGCAAAACTTACGCATTTAACTCAGTGTGTTAATGCATAAAAATTATTTACTTTGAGTAGCTATTTGCAATTTAATCAAGTAGGATGACGCGACAGGTATTCCTTTCCTTATCTTTTCTCTGTAAAAGAATATTTAATTTTTCAGGCAGCGCTTCTCTTCTTTTTTGATAACTACACAGGTATCAGATGCAGCACATTTTACCAGTCCTGTGTGGGGAGCTTCAGTTGCATCTGTGGGTGTTTTATCCCTGTTTGTTTCCCTGTTTTTGCAGAAGTAGGGCTCCTGTTAGTGCTTCAATCTGATTTTGGGGAAAAAAGTTTCTCTGGCATGTCCCCATTCCTTCTCATTTCAATGGGTGCATTGCCAATATCTGCACAGAACAAAGAGACAAGAAGCACAGTTAGAGTTTTCAGTGTCTCAGACCAAATCCTGAAACCAATGAGGGTTTTATTTTTTTTTTTCTCTCCACACCATTTGATTCACTTTCTTATAAAGTTAAAGGCAGGTTTGCTTAAGTTTTATCTTGTTTTCATTTGCTCAAGCTCCATTTCTCAGTTCCGGATGTCCCGAAGATTAAGTGTAGAGATCTGACACCCATCTTTTCTTGGCTATGGAATCCTGGCAGATTAAACTATGAACACAATAGTACCACATTCTTTTTAAGGCTACCAGAGAAATGCCTCCCACTCCTGCCCTTAGTTTAGTAGTATAAGTTTTTAAAACAAATTGATCAAATTTAAAAGAGGTTTTTTATAATAAATGCTAAAGGTATATGAGATGAAAAAAATCATTTGGATAGTCATTTCTGATCATTTTAAAGAATAGTCTTAGAATCTTAAGGAAGCTAGAGTTCTAGGGTGTAATTTCATAAGTAAATTTGGACTTTAAGTATTTGCAAACAATTGTTAATTTTTTAAAAATTATACTCCTTCTAGGGAAGGTTTTCTTCCAAAACTAGTGTGGACTTTACTTTTATCTTAAAGCTATAATTTTAGCCTAATCTTACAGCATTTCCATTGTTGAAAAAAATTAAAAATTATGCCATTGAAATAATGCGTCAGAAATGAAGCAAAGTGTAACTGCTGTAGTTGGAAAATATAAACTATTTGGATGATGCCCCTTACTGACAACAATAACTGGCAAGAGAGAGGTTCTCATTATAACAATGCCTATTCTCAAAGATTAATTTCTCCTTCACGTTTTCCTTATCTGCCTCATCCTCTTCCTCCTCTTTCTTGCTATTATTTTAACGGTCAGACTCTGAGCTCTCTGAAGGCAGAGAAAATCTTTAGTTTGCTTTCCCTGTATTGCCCTAGAATCTAAGCTAGACTCCTTGAAGGAGTCTGTTTGTGGCTGTATTTTTGACCCTTGGCCAATGCATAAGTATTTGTTGAAAGAATGAATAATTGGATGAATGAATAAGATGTCATACCCCGCTGATATCGACTGATAGTCTTCCAACCAGTATAAATTCTCTCCTATATTTTCCCTTAAATGATAATTACAAGTTTATGTCATAATCAGCTTCAATTTTTTTTGCATATGAAGGTTCTCTGATTTTGAAAGCCACCAACTGAAACCATTTCTGTACTTTTTGATAGAACAAGAGACATGTCCATTAATAATAAAACTAGAGAAAATAACCACTGAAATAATTTGGAATCAGACAAGGAACCCCTAATTTTTGTTTGATTGAATGTTGTATTTTTTCAGTTTATGTGGCTGCTTTATAGACACAGCCAAAACCAAATGCTGCTCCCCAGAGACCTCCCAAAAAGAATATTATGCTACTGCCTTATTTGAAAAAGTTTCTTCATGTTTCACATGTTCCATACAACTTAAATTTAAAATCCCTGAATGTATGATGTTTGTTCTGATGCAATCCCAGGAAAAGGACATTACACTGAATAACCATATATCTTTTATGCTCAAATTAAGTCACCCATCGAATTTCATTTAACTATGTTTTTGGCGATACTTATTTATAACTTTAAAAGTTTGTTTATAATTCTCCTCTGGCCTTTGTCCCTGAGCTTGGTGAAACTTTCTAATTTTAAAACATTGAGGGAAAGTTGGGTAAGTGATTGTGCAATCATGTTTCAACTCTGTTTTTTTTTTCCTCCTTCAACTTCATGGTGGTATTCTTGCCTGTCTGTTTGCCGGCCTGTCAATTCAGTGGCACATTTCAACCAATTTCAACCCCTTTAATTTGAATTTATTTTAGATTTTTAAATTACATTGCATTTAAGTTTTATCCCATTTTATAAGCTTTCATTTCAAAATGGAAGAGATACTTGCTTTGTGTGCCAGACAGTCCTGTCCTTTGATGGTAGTGCTTATTGCTCTAGAGCTCTACAGTTGTTACTTCAAATATCTGGAACAAAATTAATTCAGAGTAGCTTTTGCCAGAGCAGAGGTCTATCTGCTTTGAAGGCCTTTGTCCAGCACAAAGTCTACACATAGTAGGTGTTCAATAAATATATATGACTGATTGTGAAAGCCATCGTTACCTATTCATATAGCTATTATAAGAGCAAAATTTATATGCAGAAAATTCAGTGCATCTATTTATCATTCTTTTTTTTAAATAAAAGCATACTTAGTGTAGATCACAAATATACAAAAATCCATTATACATTTCTTTTAACCTGAACCTTCCTATGACATGTAAATTGACTTGTTTATGTTAATAGCAGCCATTTAGGAGTAATTTCTAAAGCACTGCATGATAATTAGATTGAGCATAATTCACATACTGTATTCGACTTTGAAAATGGACTCCTTTGAAAGGTATAAGCTAGAACAGAGCGTGTACCTCCAAACTCTCTGAACAGATTCTCATTACATAAAATCACACACACAGTGTGGCAAATATAATGTCAGCACTTAATGTAGAAAAATAATGCAACATGTTCCTTTTTTGGTTCATTTGCTGCCATATGTTACTTGAGTAATGAAAACCTATTTGGTATAGAGACAGAAGTGGATATACTCTGAAAACCCTAGTCAATAATGAAGCCTTATATTTGCTGTTTCTGGAATGACTGCTAAGTGTTCAATTATGAAACATCTCCAGATTATTAGGAAATTTCATTTGATCTGTCCCCTATCAGGACTAGAAGAGGGCATTTAGTTTTCTTTCTTCATTACCCAGTTACTCTATAATGAAAATTCTTCCAAATTTGGAAACGCCTAATAACTATGCAGTTCTAATAGTACTAAATTAATTAATATTTAAACATTTTTATCTCCATAAGAGAACGCTATTAAAGAATTACTGGTTGCCCAAACACTCATATTTATCATTACTTTACATGATATCAAACAGAACTGTGAATTAAATATTAATTTAAATTATTCTAAAATGTATCAAAAATTCTATTAATTATCTAAATTATTCTAGGTTGTGGAAGAATCTGGAGTACAAATAATAAACTTTATCAATATTTAAACAGAAGTGAATTAAATAACTTATTTAATATTACTGAGAAGCAATGTCTACAGCTCAAATCTGAACAAATAAAAACCATGTTTTACTGTTTATTTTATATGATTGTGAAAGACAAACTTGTTCCAAGAGACAAGAACAAGAATAATTAGAAATGCACAGACAAATGATAGCAAATATTTTGTAAATATGTTTTTTTAACTTTTCCGTTAGGTTATAAAGAGGTTTTGTGCCAGAACAACAACAACAAAAAAATCTGATCAACTCTGTTTTATAGACTCATTCCACTAAGTTAGCAAGTTTTTCAGATATTTAGGCTGACCTGAGAACAAACTATGTATCTATAGATATTACTCCAGTTTAAAATTATCTATCCACATCCCTAAAGAATAGGCACATTTATGTGGGTTTATACCCTTCGCTTAAATTGACCTCAAAGATTTTTTTCCACAGTGAAGTTTTAGCTCACAAATTTTTATAGTCACTCTTCATTGAGACATCTTTCAGTTTTGTACAATGTTTGTATAGATTAAAATATAATGAAAAATAGGTACTCAAACATAGCCTCTAAAGCCTCTTACAACTAAAAACAGTGGCTGATAAATTACAAAGGGAAAAATAAACCAGTTCACAGTGGCACTTTGTTAATGCTGAATTTTGAGCAGGTATCAAAAAGCAATGATGTCAAACAAAGACAATGTTTTACTAAACGATAAGAAAACAAACTGAGGCCTTCAACATTGAAGTAGGCCCCTTCTATTATTTAGCAGCAGCTCTTCCTACATGACGGCTAGAAGGAGACGGGATTTCTTAGCTCGAAGCCACCAGTGCTAGCTCTAGGATTCGGAGGCAGAGAGGTATGACATTCAGGAGCAGAATATGAATGACAAGTCAAATAGAATCTCTGAGGGTGGAAGATGCAGGGCGAGGTTGAAGTGTCAAGTAAGAGTGAAGAAGTTAAAATAAGAGTTTTCATGGGATGGGGTTTATCTTTTCCTTTTCCTTTTCGTTTCTTCTCTCCTTGTCATTCCCTGAAATAGTTTGAGTTGGACAGGCAGTGTAAATGCAGATGATTCCAAGGGAAGGGAAAGAAGGAAGAACACTTGGTCAAATAGCATTTTCCTACTTTCCCCCTCATTCTTAGTTTTGCTTCACTTATGAATGTTATTTTTCTTTTACTTTTTTTTTCTCATTTCTAATCTTTTTTCTCTTTCTTTAGCCTTGAGCAAAAGGTGGCAGAGGCGGTGGTAATCAGTAAAAATCTAATCAAACGCGAAGAAGGCAATCATTCTGGCATCTTTCTTCCCTTTCCGCTCCCCTGGTTTTTAGAATGAAGGATAAAGAACATGAAAATTTTCTTTCCATCACTCTATCTCCTCTCTACTATTGGCTTCATAATTACACATCCCGTCAGCCTAAACACTGCTGCTATCATGCACTGTGATTTGGAGATGATGCTGGTCCTACTCCAAGTTGTAGCCTCCTCACTTTTTTGCAACCCAAATAAATACTACAGCCCCAAATGGTCCAGTCTAAACATTGTGTGATACTCAGAGAA
>RJWJ010040556.1:0-13912 GCA_004363605.1 Indri indri
CTGATCAAAAGAAAAGAATAAAGAGTCTAGAAATGGATCCAAGGAATTTGGTATTTAATAAAGGTAATATTTCAAAACAAGGAGGAAAGAATGGATTATTCAAAATGGTTTGGGGGCACTGGCTAGTCATTTGGAAATAAATCAAGTTTGAATCCAATTGCCAAATAAATTCAGGAGGAATTAAATGGTTAAATTTAAAAAGTAAATTATTTCAAATACCAGAAAGAAGTAAATATTTTTAAAACCCCTGGGATGGGAAAAATCTAAGCATGATACAAAAGCCAAAAACTTGAAACCATAAAACAAAAACTTATAATTTTACTATAAAAATAAAAACCCGAGAGAAAAAAATCATTAACAAAGTTCAACTACAAACCAGAGAAAATAATTGCAGTATATGTGACAAGCAAAAGAACCCTATCCAATGAAGAACTCTTTTAAACAAAGAGCTCTTATAAATCAATATTGTTACTAGATGAACTATCCCAGCTCCTGGCTAAAGCCAGGCCCCCACACCTGCTTATGGAGCCTTTTCTCTCTCACCACCCCCAAGGACATTGTTCTAGCAACTCTACTCCTTCCCATGATCAATTTTTTTCTCTTCTTGATCATTCCCATCAGCAAACATGCAGATACTTCTATCTAAATATAAATAAATAAAAGCAAAACAATTCACAAACAAAACAAAAAATCCCCCACCCTCTCTTGATCTTCTTTCCCCAGCCAGCTAGACCCCCATTTCTTTGTTCTCTTTTGCAGCAAAACTCCCTGAAAGAGTCGTCTTTATACAATGTCTCTAGTCCACCTCCTCCCATTATCTCTTAAACCCATCTCTATTGGGCTTTGGTCCCTTCCCTCTACTCTATCCAGAGGGAACTGCAATTAATTGTTAGATAAATGTTTCCAGAATTTTTTTCTATGCAGATATAAATACATCCCAAAATATTTTTTTAAAAAGTTATCTCTGGGTGGTGAGATGACAGATGACTTTTCTTCTTTATAATGTTTTGGTACTGTCTGAATTTTTTTTAAATGATACAGCCTCTGTTACTTCTATAATCAAGGGAGGAAAAAAGTTGTTTTCATTTTAGATAAAGGTACCATCTTAGCCTTACAGAAAACTACATCTGTGGCTTTGTTTTAAAAAGGCAGAGTTAGAAATAAAGCTAGAATAAATGAACGTGTTCGCTTTTAACAGAAAAACACCTACTAAAATATGCAGTAGCTCCTGGTTTCAGAAAAACATTTATCTGGATGACTTTTTATTAGTGTAGCTTCTAGATCAATGTTTTTCTACCCAGAGGTTGTGGTCTTGTCTTGGGCTGATGACAGAGAGAAGGCTAAATGGTGAGAAGAGGGTCTCAGAAGAGACTAGGGTGGGACTGTAGACGGGAGAGGTCCACAGTACTCCTGGGCATGAAGATGTCCCCCACTCATCTGACATGCCCTCTCCCCCTCCGACATACGCACACACACCCCTTTATCAGGCCTCATGAACCTCACTTCATCACCCTGTGCTGAGACCACCATGTCCCTCGTTTCCAACTTGGCTCCTTCACCATGACCTTCGCTTCCTGTCTTTCCTGATCAGCTCCTTTCTTCTCCTGATCTGAACAAACCTGGCATTTTTCCTCACCTTTATGAGATGAAAATAGTTCCTTACTTTAAAATAAAATAGTTAGAAACATATATGGAGATTAGCGTTCTCAAGAGCCCAAAATACTATATTAAGTATTTTTTAAGAGGCTGAGAATATTTTCAAAAAGTCGATACTCTCATGAGCAGAACTTTGCATTTGCTGAATTTGATCTCAGCTGAAGCCGATCATTTTCTACAAGAAAGAAAATGACATAAATGTATATGTACGCATAGGAAAAGGTCTAAAAGTGTGTGCAACATCATGTGAATAGTAGTTTCCTGTGGGCTACAGGGAAGGGGGGGAGTTTGAGTTTCCTTCCCCATATACTAACAGTTGCATTTTCTAAATGTTCTATAATTTACATACATTACTTACGTAATGAAAAGAATACATTAATTGAATACATGCTCAAAAAGAAAAGGGTGGGTAAGACCAACAGTCAGGAAGGGGAAAGAAGCAGCAGGAAAGTGAGAAGGAAGGCAAAGAAGATTCTGAATTAGGTCCACTGTAAGCGAGAGGGACACAGCACTAAGTCACAGTCACCATCTTCATCGAACCCAGGAGTCCCATTCTTCGCTCTGGTTGGAAGAGCTAACAGACCCCAGCCAACTCCAGTGCACGGCAATGATAAAGAAAGAACTGTTCAAACAGCATGAAGGGAACTGTTCAAAGGGGGAACTTAACAAGATTTTGCTGCGGGCGGAGGTGGAGGAGTAGGCTCAGGAATGCTGATACTCAGAATTGCAGCTCTCCACCTTTGCTTTGCGTCTCAGGCTCCAGGAGCCACTTAAAAGCAAGCTATCTATTTCCAAGAAGTAAATCTCTTGGACGGGTACCTTATGTTCACGAGTCTGAGAGTGAAGGTGCTGGGCTGTGTACTGGAGCTCCCAGCCAGAGAAGACAGCTATCTTTTTTGGCACAGGTTCTCAGGGATGAGACCATGTCTAGCGGGGATTTTCTCCAGATTCGACAGCCTTGGCCCCACCAAAACGCACAGCTTTGTTTTCACCATACATCACTCATGGTTGAGTCTTTTTGTTTTTCCTTTCAAGCATCCACAGGTCAAATACTTTTTGTTCCCAACAGTTTGTGAACTTCTTGGACCAGCAGAAGGACATTCATTTTGCTCAGCACTCCTTTAACATTTCTATTGTGTTCGATTTCCCACTCCCCCTACCCGTGTCCCCGGAGAATAACTTCTTCCTTGTTTTAATAACTTGGACCGCAGTCAAGGTTGATGTGTTTCTCCATTTTGCAGGATATTTTCTTCAGAAGAGACAAAACAGAGGCCAACAGAGTAGCTGAGCCTTGTTCAAAGCCTTAGGAAATCAGCAGCCATTAAGAACACAAAGAAAATGTTTTTAAAGAAGTAAAAAGCAGATAACACAAGGCGCCATAAATAGAAGTATTCATAACGGTGGACTCATGCTTAGAAAGATTCCCCAGCAATTTTTTCTTCCAGGGACCCGCTTAAAAAACCAAATTTCATTTGTTTATGGGTGAGGGAAAGGAAGTGGTTCCATTAGTACCTGCTCTTTGACTTAAATTGAAATACAACATTCTCCCATTGGAGGTCATAAAAGTGGCTCTGATCCCAATGGGCATGCAGAGATTAGAAAGCAGTAAAAGTAGAAGGAAGAGAAAGGAGTAAGCAGCAAGAGAATCCCCCTTCCATCTATCATGTTTTAATTTCATCTCGCCCATGTTCTACTTAAAACCCTACCCCTACCCATTACACTTCCCTGACATCAAATGGCACGTGCCCGGATGCACTTGCTTAGGGCACAAAGAAACAAGCCTATTCTTTGTGGAGTCAGTTTTCCAAAAAGTAACACTTCCAAGGAGAGATGACATCGACCAGCATTTAGTGAGGTTTAGCTTGAGATATTAATACATGACCTTTTAGTAAAAAATTAATATACCTCATTTTATGAGTGATATGGAGAGTGTATCTTTTTTCTCTAAAGCATGAGTAAAACCACCAGTTTTCCTGTTATAGATCTACCTTGTCATCATGATTTTTCTTATCATTGATTTCAAATAGTGTCAAGACACTAGCTGTGGATGAAAGTAAAGTTATTTGTCTTAATCTTTCTTCGCGGAGTATCTTTTCTCAAATGTATTTCCCACAGTAACAGCGTTTTCGTACCATGGCAAGAGAAAGTAAACCCTGTTTCACAGAGAACAATGACCCCAGCCCAGACTGTGTCTCCCTTGGGGAAAGGCCAAACTTTCTACTGGAATTACAGATTCAACGGAATCCAGTTCTGGGTTGTTCTGGGGCTTGGAGGAGAAAGCTAAAGAGTCACCGTTTTTGAGAGCTAAAAGAGAGGCACACGGTGAGCATGACACATCAGAGATTGTAAAATCCATCTAGCGCATCACAATCAGCATTTTAAAAACGATAGTGCACGGCCCGGCACGGTGGCTCACACCTGTAATCCTAGCACTCTGGGAGGCTGAGGCAGGTAGATCATTCTGAGCTCAGGAGTTCGAGACCAGCCTGAGCAAGAGCGAGACCCCGTCTCCACCAAAAATAGAAAGAAATTAATTGGACAGCTAAAAATATATATAAAAAAAACAGCCGGGCATGGTGGCACAGGCCTGTAGTCCCAGCTATTCGGGAGGCTGAGGCAGTAGGATTGCTTGAGCCCAGGAGTTTGAGGTTGCTGTGAGCTAGGCTGACGCCACGGCACTCGCCCCAGGCAAGAGAGTCAGACTCTGTCTCAAAAAAAAAAAAACGATAGTGCAGAAAATACCAGCATGCACAACATCCTTAAGGGTAAGAATTGTTTAGTGCAAATGTGTGTATTGTATGTGTGTCTCTGTGTGCACATTCGCATGGGTGTATATCAGATCTCACTGTAAAAGGTATTTCAAACTGTAGTCACGGTCTAAAAGATTTAAGAAACTCTTATCCAGGGCCCAGGTCCCAGAGTTAGACAGAACTGATTCCAACACGGCTCTGCCACTTACTATGCAAACTTGGTTAGGTGGCTTAATCTCTCCAGCCTCCTAATCTGAAAAACAGATATGACCATAGTATCCTGGGGCGGTTGTAAGATCAGAAGAGGAAACACACACACAGCCCCTCATAATGTGAACACACACCCTTAGAGAAATGTTCGATTCACAGAATGGAAGCAGAAATTAGTCAAGGTACAACATGTTCTAAAGGGATAAATACACAGTGTGACAGAAGATATCAGTAAATCAGATGATTATAATTTTTTGCTCTCCGAAAGAGTTGTTCTTTTGTGGGACTATCTGTTGGGGCTATCTGATCCTTTTTATACAGCTCCCTGAATAAAGTTAGTATTCAAAAAATAAATTTTTATTGCAGAAATCCTTTTCCAAGATGTAACAGAACAATGAAAACTCTTCTAGGTTTTTTTTTTTTTCTTACACAGGATTGAACAAAACAAATTATTCACACGTTGTACTTCATCCTTACGATATAGTTTCTGACTCCTCAGCAAATGACTAACAGCACAAGACCTTAAAAACTATCAAAATTATCTCAACTCTGGAAAGACCCAGATTCAAATACACGCCAAGATTCCTTATCTATAATTTTTGTAATTAAATAAACAAACCCTGTATTCCAGCATAAAGAAATTTTTAAAATTGAAACGTATGTAACTTTGCAATCATGTTCTGTCTGTTCTTGGTATTTAGTTTGGGGAGAGTTACCAAGTTCTGAGCAGAAGAGAGAGAAGAGAGGGGAAGGATCCAAAAAGCAAGGGTGGGACCAAGAAGCCACCCGACTTAAGACAAGTAGAGAGGAGGCAGAAAGACAGAATGCTGAAATTGTCAGCAGCCCCCTGGATGGAAGTGGGGAGGGAAACGATTCAAGACAACAGAAGGCTTTTTACTTTCAGGTCCAGAGAAAGGAAGTGCAGATTTGGATAAAATAGCAGAAAAATTGGGGGATAGGATTAGGGAGAAGGATCTAACAGTAAGTCTTGGAAGATGAAAAACAACTCTGCTGACCATGGAAGAATGGTCCAAAAACAGGACTGGGCCAACAAAAGAGAGAAGAAAAGAGTAAGGCTGGTTCTGGTGTTTAAGGAGAGAAAATAAAAGGAAATAGCTAAGGAAATGCCCCCAAGAGTGCAGGGTATTGGGCTGGGGAAGGCCCACATGTTTGGGAATGGGGGAAAAAAATTGGCTTTGAAAAGCCTGGCCAGAGACTTAGGGCAAAAATTAAGTTCTCCCTGAGAAACGTAAAGGTAAATTAGAGAAAAAGCAAGTTAAATAAATTAAGACTGGAAGACTTGAACGATCTAACAGGAGCACATGTAATGCCGCAAGTTTAGTATTTTGTGAAACGTTCACAAGGAAATGAGCAGGGTTCCTCCTGCATCATTTTTTAATCGTCTTCCAATTTTCCATGTTGATGAGAAACATCACCACCTCCATTTCGCCACAGTATGTCTACGACAGACAAGAAGAGGCAGAGGGACGGGGGATCGGATCCTCCCATCCCACAGCTGCTGCCCTGGTCACCCACACGCCAGCCCTAACCCCTGCACTGCTGCAGGTGCCAGTCCACAAGGCCTACGCCATTTGCTGTGCCACCACCGCATCGTCCACTCACTTGCTCTGCCCTTCCGTCCATTTCACTGAGCTGGAGCTCCCAGCAGCAACTCTAGAAGAGAAGAAGAGGTGGGGAATGGGGAATGGCACATGCATGGCTCTGGCGAGCCCCCCAGGTCCCAGAATCCAAGGAGAAGCCAATGAATACACAGAGACATAATGCTGGTGGTCTAGTCAAAAGTGTTGAACTAAGTCCCCAATCCCACTGGGGCCAGTGGTGGGGTGGGACTCACCTCTGGGAGGCTGGAAAAAGCCTGGGTTTTGGAATCAGATCTGGGCTTGGAACCCCAGCTCTACCACTTAGTAGGATGTAAACTTGGGAAGTGACTTAATTCTTAGAGTTTGATTTACTCATCTGTAAAACAGGGTCATGGTACCTAGACCTGATACGGTTGTCAGGAAGATAAGATGAAGTAACCTAAAAGAATACTTGATACACTGAAGGCATTTCATGAGTGTTACATGCTACTGCCCATCTCCTCAGACTTGTTAGAAACCAAAAGCGAGTTCTTTCACTGTGAAAGCCAGGTTCCGCTTGCCTTCCTTTTTTCATTTTTAGGTGCAAAGAGTAGACCCTACCTACCTACTTCTGCCAGCTGTATTCTCTCTATTATGGTTGTATATAATGTGGCAGGAGCAGTGAAACCCATTGGTGTGACCAGGTATGAGCACATCTGACTGTGTATCGCCCAAATCAGCATCACACATATACAAATATGGATGGTGGACTTTATACACCCAAAGCATTTCTTGATAAGATAGTAGAATGATATCACTAGCAAAACATAATCATTAAACGAGGTTGAATGGACACAACTTTGAAGAATTCTAAAACATTCAACAAGGAAAGACTATGTTAAGTGTTCCTAATATATTCCCAACTCTCTTATTCCAGACAAACACATCCCCTATTTACATTTTTGAAAATTTAATACTGAACATAACCACCAACTGGGGGAAGGAAGAAAGCATTTTAATGCTACAGAGAGCTCTGCCCATTCTTCTAAAATTTTACTTGCTTCCTAAGTTCTAAGCACCTTTAAAATGGTCCAAACAGGTGTAAGTTACTGTTGAAGGGTGATGGAGTACACAAGACCTTACCCCTTTAAGGTGGCTCCTAAGTTCATCTGATTCCAGGTCATGCATTCAAGCTGCGAGGTCATTTGGTATAAATTGTCACTGTTAGGAAAACATCAGAATTAGAAACACATAACCACAAAAAATAATATGCAATTATTTCTTCAAAAGCAATGGAGTTTTAACTTTTCTTCGCAGTGCAAGCCTCCACATTTTCTGGAATAACAGAATATGCAAGTCTGAAATGATTTTCATTTCATCCCACCAGTTACTCACTTCACACACAGCAGAAAAACTATGAGAGTAACTTGGAAGCCTTTTAAAAACCTTAGTATAGCAAACGTTGAAGTTTCTAAAGAGGTATTAAACCTTTGAGGGGAAAAGGCTGAAGGGAGTGAAACTTTGAAAGGCAACACAGGCTTGATAACTCAACATTAAAGTTAAAAGCCTGGAGCTGAAAGTAAAAAGACAGCAGATTAATTATTCATGAAAAGGACATTAAGTTGTTTTAATCAAAAGGATAAGTATCATGTGGATTATGAGGGTCTGAAAAGTCAAAGAGTGATGGGTGATGGATGGTCTAATATGCAAGGATGTGACAAACGAAAGAAAGAGGATGATAAACTCTATGCACAGCCAAAGGACGCATTTTCTATATGTTTTATAATCCTGCTACAAGTCAAACGGCATTAAAAAAAAAAAAGGCAAACTCGATCCAGTTCTATGAGGGAAACAAATGATCATTTACAATTTTATTGTAAGAATAAAATAAGAAAAAAATACACTGAAGAATAAAATACACCATCATGTAAACCAAAACAAAAGCTGTTCTCTCCTCTTTATATTTATCTCATTCCTAGAAAATTAGCAAATAAATCAATTACCAGAACTTTCCTAAATTATCAAACTCTGCTAGGAATAAATTTAGGCCTGAACTAAAATGGTTAATTACGAAATTTGAAAGCCATGAGATTAATGGTTTGTTTGGGAACCCTCATTACAGAAGAAATTTTCACTCTACCTTCATGGCAGAAGTGAAAAAAGATAAGAAGCATTCAATGTCTGATGGGTGATATCGGATTCCAAATCCCGAACAATCTCTCCGTCTTGTCATGGCATTCCTTTGGGTTGCTTCCTTGGGCAGAGGCAACACCAAATTTTAATTCAGAAAGAGTTTTTTCCGGCCCACCAAACTGGGAACTTGTGGAGGGGTGAGGGAAATTACAGCAACTTGGAATAAATGAATTCTGTGCGCGCTCTCTCCACATAGCTTGATAAATCATGGTTGAGTCCATCTGACTCTCATGTAATCACTCTGAAAATTGTTTGGAAAATTATTTGGAACTCCTCAGTGGCAGGTACACAGGAGAAGGAGGAAATCGGATTCCAGGAGGGAACTTTTGCACATGAAAAGTAAAGTGACTTCAAACTCAAAGTATGCGTAGTTTCATTAGTCAGTGTATTTCTGGAGCCCATCATTCATCCCCACGTCTGACCAGCTATTATGCTACCACAATATCCTACATATCAATGAAAAAAAAAAATGATTAGTTTCTCCGGCAGCTTCCCCGTTTGCAGCAGCAGCCGTGCTGGTCTGTGCCACTACGTTTCGCAATTCCACAAATTCTTGCTGTAAGGCCGGTGTAATTAATTCCTGAAGGACCCCAACTTTTATTAGAAGTGCCAGCCTGCTGCATTTACCACAGGAGAGTTTCTTGAACTTTCTTTGGGCTGACAGTTCATTAATAAGCGGCCTCCTCCACAGTCTCTCTACTGGTTTTTGTTCTCCTGTGCCTTTTCATCAAGCAATCCATTTATTAATCTCGCCATTAATCTCCGCCAACAGGCATTGTATTCCCCAGGCAGCTCTATGTTTTTGTCACTAATTTTTAAAAAATCGTTCACCAACAAAAATCACTCAGTCCCAGTTGACAATCTTCCTAGACCCTGTTGGGATGTGGAGCTTTCTGAAATTATTTCATCCTTGCATAAGACTAAGAAAATCATAATTTTCAGGAGGGCTGGGGAAACAAGATGAGTGACAGAAGTTTATGCGGAAGGGTGAATGAATCCCAAATAGCTAACCTTATGAGTTAGGAATTTTCTCACAGACTTAAAGAATAGTCCAGTTGATTCCTAAGGGTCCTCTAGAAGGAAGTACCCCAAAAAGAAAATATTTTAAAAGGCATTTTCTTGGCCCACAGAAAGCAAGCTTGCTCAAATACAGGATCTACGTTTTACATACATGAATCTTCCTAGTGGGTGCTTAATAAATACTCTTGTGTAGCACTAATATGGTAGCCACATGTGGCTATTAAGCACTTGAAGTATGGCTAATGGTATACACTGAAACAATAACATTGGCTATATTGAGTTAAACACAATATCTGAAAATTAATTTCACTGTTACTTATCTTTTTAAAATGGTTACTAGCAAATTTCTAATTACATGTATAGTTTGCATTATTTTTCTATTGGACAGTGCTACTCTGTAAGTTTGGGGACATTGAGTAAATCAGTTCAGCACCTCAGTTTTCTCATCTGTCAAATGGGAATATTAATTTCAATCAGTCTCATTTTATAGGAATATTGTGAGGCCCAAATACAGTAATGCCCATAAAGGCCCTTAGAAGGTGACACAGATAATACATTTTCGTTTTCTCTAACATACCAAATTTTGCGCAGCACTTTCAAATGTCCTCAACACCACTCACAACTTTGCGAGGTAGGTTTATTTACAATCCCCATCAATCAGCTGAGGACCAGGGCTCAGAGAGGTGCCTTCTGCTGGCTTGCTGGATGCCCCCAACCCCACCCTGCCCTGCTCCTTTAAAGGCAGCCTGGCATTATTTAGCCTCTGAGCTTTGTCTTCTCACTGCCATTTACATAACAATAATAATAATAATAATAATAATACACAAGAGTCTGGAGGTGAAAGAGAACATCTCAAGGGAACATCGTGACCTACTCTGTCTTCAGAAAGTGACAACATGCAGGATGCCCAATGCATCCTCTTCGGCTAACTAAAGATAGTGTCCCAAGATCCCAGTGGAAGCCCTGCTTTTGTGATTCTAGTTGTCCTGATAGCTCAGCCTGCAGACCCTCAGAAGGGGAGAGAAGGTAGGGAGGCCAGATGGGAGAGAAGGACTTTCAGAAAATCCCCAAGCTACTAATAGGTTTCCTGAGGCCAGAGATAGGATCGGAGCACAGTTTTAACCACATCCTGCCTTCTGCTGGCTCCTCAAAGGCTCGGGCAGTCAGTCTGGCTAGCACAACTTTTCAACTGGAAGTGAATGACAGCAATGACAATAACTGCTGCTGGGGTGAGGACAAAATGTGAACTTGAACTAAAAATACTGGGCCCACGCATGCTCAGGCTCCAATCCATTGACACCCAGCTTCATCATGGAAGCCCACGGAAAGGGACAGTGCCATTCAAGGAATTAATACGGCTTCTGGCAAATGAAGCATCTAATTATTAAATAACCACTGTAGGTGTCGACCACCCCATTCCCAGAGGAGATCAGATAAGCAGGTGGCTCAGCTCCCAGCAACCGCAGCGGTCACGTAGGCATTTCAGCTCCAACCGCCTAGCTCTGCCTGCTCGGAAGTGAACTCTGAAATTGCAGTCTGCCAAAGTATATTCCAAAAGTCATGATGTCCTTTATATGTTTTTAAGTAGATCTTTAAAAAAAAAAGAAAGTCACTTGTTTCCTATGTAAGAAATGTTTGACGTTGGAGGCAAAGGAGAGAGGAAAGAAACTTCTCTAACTGGGATTAATGCAAGCTGGAGTAAAATAAAAGGAAGTCAGTCCTAGCAAAAAGGGAACTTAAAGGAAATCAGTAGTAGATCATATAGAGTTTGTTTTGGCCTGGACTGCAGTATTACTGAGTTCTCGACCTCTGCACAAAAAGAAAGGAAGAAAAAAAAAAAAAACCTCAGCTATTATCTAGACTAGAACTCCTCCACTCTTCAAATGCATGTGTGATTCAAACGTATTTTCAATTTTAAGTGCGTTTACTATATTCAGTAGAACAAGGAAGAAAAGTTCATGTCACCACTCGAATGGAACTGTCTAACCTGGTTGAGATTAGGGTCACCTCTGCCACGTGGCTGTTGGCTGGCAAAGCAACATGTTGGTAGAAATAAAGAGTTTCCCCACAGGATCAAAAAAAAAAAAAAAAGCCAAAAGTAGAGATCACTGTGATCAGAATTCACGTTTCCAGCTTTTGCTGTAACAGCTGTGCCCCACACTAACAAAAAGGCCTCTGTGGCTTTACCTCTACCCGGTAACTAAGGCTCATGCATGGAGGCTGCAGCCAGACTTCCATGCACCCTTTTCCTGTCCTCTTCCCTCCAAGGTGCCCTGGAGGCTGCTTGCCCAGAAATTTCTGCCCAGCAGGCCAGAATGAATAATTATTTCACAGTCACTCTCTTGGTATTGTAATTTCTCTCAAGCTCACCAGCTAACCAAAGAAAAACCCACTGGGGATTCAATTTCTATTAATAAACACATGGTCAGCACAAAAGATACAGGAATATTTGGAACTAGATTTTTACCCCTCCCTGGAGACGAGTTTAATTCAAGCCCGTGGCTTTGATAACATTGCCCACCACCCTGGAAGCCACGTTAGACCTTCCACCTTCTGTCTACCTATGTGGGAAACAAATATTAATATTGTACTAAGTGCAAATACTATGTAAAATGTATATAAGTACACAAGGGAAAGAGATTTATTAATTATGATTTTATTTTCTTGGGCACGAGCTGTCATCTGATGTATGTCTATGTTGAAGGCCAACCTGAATGGTGGATCATGCATTTCTCACTGACTTGTGGAACCCAAGATTCCCCAGAAACTCCGTAGCTGCTAAGGAGGATTCTCTCACATGAATGACAGTCTACTGGTAACAAGCTCCACTGTCAAAGTCACCATTTGTGAATCACCAACATTCAATTAAAAATAGTCAAATCAGCAATTATTGCTTCCAGAGTTGGAGGAGTTTAACCTGCTAAAGGGAAAAAGTATGGCAAAAAGAAATGTCCTCATTTAAATCGGTAGTACAGTTACTAAAGAATGATATGCAAACCTAATAAAACAGCAAAGAGAAAGGGAAAAGACTAGAGTGTCTAAAAAAACCCAACCAGTATGCATGGCAATATTTTTTCAAACACAATGCACAGAAATTTCTAAGCATCTGTAAGGACCAACTCATGAGTCAGAGCCTTTGGGGCTCCAAGGAGGTCAGCAGGGCTCAAGGGAAGAGAGCAGAGAAGCCCCAGCTAGCTGTCTTTTCTGGGTGGAAATTGGGAAAAAATGGTGCCTACTGAGGTTGGACCTCATTACTCCCTCCCCCCACCAGGAGAACATGGGGTACACCCTTCTATAGGATCTTACCTCTGGGCAGGCACAAACCAGGGTGGCCCTGGAAGCAGTCCTTCCTCCTAGGTCTGGATGGACAGGGAGAAAGGTCTCTGCCCTGGGATTCTTTAGGTGCCTGGACTAAACTTTACCCCAATAATTCACACCCAGTGGTAAAGATTAAGCTGGAGGAGTCTGGAGTTTGAAAGACATGACAGCTTCTTTGTGTGTTAAGACTTCAAGAGAATGCTCAAGTCTGCTTCTGACCATACCCACCAGGGAAAACACTGTCCCCAAACCAATAAGGGCTTTCTATCAAAAGCTATGGGTCAAACTAACAGATAATGGGACTTCTTCCACCCCTGCAGGAAATAAAGTCCTTCCTCTAGCAGGACCAAGCACAGCTGCCACCTTCAGAAAGAGAATGGCACTTATCCATCTGGAAAAGAAGTAAGGTACAGAGGGTAGGAGGATGGATTCTGGAGCCTCGATACCTTAATTTGAACACCAATTCTGTCCCTTATGGTGTTGCATTGGGGAAATTTAGCTCTCTGGGCCTCAGTTTCCTCTTCTGTAAAATGGGGGTGATAGCTATTGCCTACCTCAAAGACTTGTTAGGTGGATTAAGTAAGCCAATACTTGTAAAGTGCCTTCAATGGGGCCTGGCATGTAGTAGGTCTACATGAGCAATTTGTTCTTATTATTTATCAGTACAAGTGCTGGCACGGACTGTGTAAGGGAAATAATCCAGATGGGGAACGCTGAGTGGTCTAGAAGCACTCACATTCAGAATACAGGTGGGCTCTGAAGTCAGAGAGACTGAGAATCAAATCCTGGTTCTGATTCTCATTGACTGTATAACCTTGAGCAAGTTACTTTGAGTCTCTAAATGTATTTTATCATCAGTAAAATACATACTATAGCACTTACCTCATAGAATAGTCGGAAGGGTAAATGAGTGAACTGAATGAAGCACTTATCGTAGTGCCCGGCAGCATGCACTCAACATGCAACAAATCCTAGATGTTATGGTATAGAGACTCATGCTTTCATCCAGCTATGATCACTGGGTTCCACAAGGACCAACATCTGGTTTCAGAAGTCTGGTGACCTTTAGACAAAACTCTACCCATCTTCAATACTGGGGGACAGAGGATAGAGGAGATGCGGGAAACCACCTCCTATCTCCTCCCGTAAGTTGACTGGGTGCATTTTCTATTCACTGTTGTTCAT
>RJWJ010040557.1:0-13925 GCA_004363605.1 Indri indri
CAAGAGTAACGAGACACCAGTTGTTACACCTATCAGATTAGTAAAGATTAAAACATTTGACAGCGCCGAGTGTTAGTGAGGGCATGGAGAAGGGGGCACGTTCATAAACTATCGAAGGGGTTATAAATGGGCATAAACACTTAGGAGCAAGGTTTGCAGTGTCTGAGAGCTTTGCCTCTGAGCTTCAGGCCCTCAGCGCGGCTGGCGGAGGCTGTGCATCCTAGAAGAAGCGGGGACTGAGGGTAAGGGACCCTGTTCTCACCCAGCTGTGCCATGTGAGCACGACCCTTCCCCACGCCACATGGAGCCGGGTGGGAGTGAGAAAGACCAGGGGGCTGGAGTGCAAGCAATCTCCTAGGTTAGGATCTTTCCTCCTGCACTTCTCAACTGTGTCACATCAGGCAAGTGCTCTGACCTCTTGGAGCCTCAGTTTCCCCGTCTCTGAGATACACGGGAGCACTACCTCACGTTTATCTATCTGTAAAACGGGGATAATAACAGAACCCGTTTCATGGAGTTACTATGAGAATCAGGGCCGGGCGTGGTGGCTCACACCTGTAATCCCAGCACTCCGGGAGGCTGAGGTGGGAGGATCACTTGAGCTCAGAGTTTGAGACCAGCCTGAGCAAGAGTGAGACCCCATCGCTACAAAAAATAGAAAAATTAGCCGGGCATGGTGGCGCATGCCTGTAGTCCCAGCTACCCGGGAGGCTGAGGCAGAAGCATCGCTCGAGCCCAGGAGTTTGAGGTTGTTGTGAGCTACAAAGACACCACCGTACAATAGCCAGGGCAACTCTGTCTCCAAAAATAAATAAACAAGAATCAAATCAGTGAATACGAGGGAAGTTGCCGGGCATAGTGGCACCCCTGTAGTCTCAGCTATTCAGGAGGCTGAGGCAGGAAGATTGCTCGAGCCCGGGAGTTCAAATCCAGCCTGAGCAATGTAGCGAGTCCCCCATCTCAAACAACAACAACAAAACACAAGGGAAGTGAAGAGAACCATGCCTGGCGCATAGCAAGAGATCAGTCCACTGTAGCTTTTGCCGTCACCATCTTTACCTTGTAGAGAGTGGATGTGAGAAGATTTCCAAAAACTATAAAGCTTTCTGTTTTACAAAAGGTCAGGATCTATCCTGGGAACTCTCCTCTCTCCCCACACCTCAGTCAGACGTCAGCGTGGATCTAGAGACTGGGACTGGTGATGTCCTGCCCCTCACGCTCTGGTGGCCTTCCTGGCTCCCTCTCGGCCTTTCTGTCTGTCTGGCCCACCTGCAGGGCAGTCCAAAATGGACAAGTGGCTCCTGCCTCCCTCCCCCAACCCTCACCCCACGAAGGTGATGCGCGTTCAGCCCCACGTGCTGCGGGCGGACCCTGGGTGCGGAGGGACAGGGCGAAGGGAGGGAGAGCTCGCAGCCTGGGCGCTCCGCAGGTCAGCACGTGTGAGGGGGATGAGGCAGGGCGAAGCCATGTGGACAGGGCTTGGGGGTCTTGAGCTGGTTGTAAAAGCGTCTAGAGGGGCTGGGCCCTGCGGGAGGCGCCTGGAGAGGTGGCGGTGTTGCCACCAGAGCCCCCGCATGGGCGCTCTCTGGGCCTCCCCCCAGCTTCGCAGCCCAGCCCCCCGGGCCCACCTCGAACGTGAGATAGTGCTCCTTCAGCCGGAACTCCTCAGCCTCCTTGGACTTGATGCCCCTCTCGACTGGGTGACACCGGTGCTCAGCCAGTTCTGCAGTCACCTGCCTCAACTTACTCTCATGAGACCGCAGCTGCTCCTCCTGCAGAGACAAGTCCTGCCCCGTGAGGCCCTGCTCTCGCGATGCCGTGGGGCTGGGTCTCATCCGGTCCCGCCAGGAGCTGCTCCACCAAAGGGAAACTAAGGCCTGGGCGGAGTCACCAAAACATGAGGGGGCGGAGCATGGGGCGCCCCTCGCCCCTCCTCCTCCCCCTGCTGCTCGGTGTCAGCTCCCTTTCATGCCCCCAGCGGGCTCAGGAGATGCGAGACACTCACTGTTGTCCGTGCACACGGACACTCCCTGACACAGACACGCAATGGCCCACTCGAGCCCTGGCTCGTATGAACTCCCACGCGCACACGCTAACGCACGGGAGCAAGGCTCCGCACGACACACACGTTCTCTCGCATTCAGGCCCAGACCCAGAATCACACCGAAAGACAGGCCGAGACACTGTCGCTGATGGACAAGCGCATACATCCCACCCGCCCCTCTGTGCTGTGTGCACGTGTGAATGCACCACGTGTGTGCATGTACGAAGTGTGTGTATGTTCATCATGCGCACACGCACAGGGGCTCTGGGTGGAAGCAGAAGCCACGAGGGCCCAGAAGGCAAAGGGCTGGCAGGTGACAAAGATGGGGAGTTTGCAGTGTCCCATGCCCTCGACCTCTCAAGTTCAGGCCCACCGTGTATCTTTCCATCTCCAAAAAACCCCGAAAACCTGGAGTATTGATGAGGTGGAGTTTTTTAGGATTAAAATAAAACATGTAAGCAGCAGATGAAGGGTCAGTCACATGTCGCTTGTCCCCAGCTCCCTATGACACACATTCTCTGGCATCTGTGCCCAGATGCACACAATGCCGCAGACCCACAGTCGCATCTGCGGGACGCGCTGCCTTGGCAGAGAAGCATACC
Organism: Indri indri; assembly: GCA_004363605.1. NCBI lineage: Eukaryota > Metazoa > Chordata > Mammalia > Primates > Indriidae > Indri > Indri indri. The sequence goes on from RJWJ010040557.1 coordinate 2,647, forward strand.
CATGCCACCTGCCAGAGCCTGCCAGACCTCGGTGTGGCAGGTGGAGTGCGGCGGCCTCAGTCCTCCCGCCTGTGCATGGGGCGGAGGGAATGGCTGTCTCAGCCCAGGACCGGGTGCCCTAGAGGCGGGGCTGGGGTGGCTGTGGAACGGGGCCAGGGCAGGGGGCGGCAGCCTGGGGAGGTGGCAGCATGGTCTAGGGGCTCGTACCTGGCAGAGGCGAGTGGTGCAGGAGGGCAGCAGGGGCCGGCAGAACTTCTTCATGGAGCTGACCGCGGCCGGGAAGGCGGGGGCCGAGAAGATGGCCGCCACCAGGTTGATCCTAAGGATCCAGGACAGCATTTCCTCCTTGCTCCTGGGGACAGGAGGGAAAGGGAGAGAGTGTGCTGGCTTCTCACAAGAGGGCTCCCTGTCCCCCCACCCAGCACCCAGTACCCCGCCTTGGGCCTGGCCCAGAGAAGGCACTGATGCCTTCAGACAGGCGGGCAAAGGAGGGAAGGCGGGGCGAGTGGCTGGGTGGGCGGCCCTGGCCAGAGCCATGCCGGGAGCGTCCCTTCCTTCCCAGCTCCCAGGCCACCTGGGTTTTCATGTGAAAATAAAACTGCCCAGGTCCAGGGCTAGTGGCCCCAGCGGCCATGGGCCAGGCAGCACCAGAGGCAGTGGCAGCTGGCCATGTCCCCACAGCCCTCCTGCCCTGCCCACACCTGAGGCTCACCTACTGGCCTCCCTCCTTTCAAGCTCATGCGACACATGAAACCCCAATTTCAAGTCGCAGAAGGGGCGGGCAGTGGAAGGAAGGCCCTACAGGCCAACGGCAGGGCGTGCCTTTCCCACCCATCCGCCACACTTAAAGCGACAGGTGATTCCTGAAGATGCCATCTGCCCCTTCCCTCAGGGACTCCCGCGGGCCTCGGCATCCTCTGCAGGGCTTGTGCATCGCTGGGCCCGTCCCAGAGTTTCCGATTCAGTAGGTCTAAGGTGGGGCCAGAGAGATCGCACTCCTACCCAGTTTCCAGGTGACACTGGGGGGACCACACTTTGCGAACTACTGCTTGGGGGACCCAGCTGCTGTTCTGCGTGAAGCGCACACGCTCGCTCTGAGGGCTGTGCATGGGGACGCCGCGGAGGCGCTGCCGCCCGGGCCACTCACGGTGCCTGGAAGAGGAAGACCCTCCAGTCGGCCGTCTTCAGCTTGAGCACGTTGGATTTCTTGCTGTAGTCAGAGGCCCGGGTGGCCAGAGCGTGATGCACGCGAATGGCATTCTTCAAGTCGCCCTCTGACAGAGCTTTGTCAGGCCTGTACTCATCCTGGACAGGGGCGGGGTGAGCCTCTGTCACGGCTCCGGCGCGCTGACCCCCTCTCCCCTCCCCCCGCCCCGCTCCTCCCTCTGTTCCAGTTCCCGTGCCAGGATGCCTCGACCACCCCAAGAAGAATCACTCTGGGCAACCCTCCCCTGAACCCCAGTTTGTCCCAGATGCCTGAACCAGCCTTACACCGGGGTATCCACTGAGCCACTGGGCATTTCAGAGACCCCTCCCTAAACCTCTGAAGCCCTGAGTGAGCCAGAGTCAGGAAGGCTCCCTGCCTGGGCCCCAGGTCCCCCCACAAGGCAGGGGCTGGGTGGGACTGAGCCGCCCACCCCGGGTAAGGTCTCTGGGCCTCTCACCTTCTGCAGGTACAGGATGGTCCCTTTGAGCACCGCGTAGAACTTCTTCCAGCCACGCCTCCCACGGGGCGCTAGGGAGGGTGGCACAGGTAGTATGGCCGCAACCACACACCTGATATCCCCTGCCCTGCCTCCCCCGACTTGGGCATCCCCAAAGGAGTGGCCGGGGGACAGGCCCCGCTGTGCCAGCATCCCTCCCAACACCCCTCCCCCGCCTGACACCCACTCCTCTTGCCATCCATGTCGGCGTGAGTCTTCCGGGTCAGCACACCATGCTTGTAGGTGGTGGCACTGAGAGCCTGTGGGACATCCAGGAAGGGGTTGCCACCATCCAAGATGCGTGTCACTTTCTTCATGCCTGTCCCAAACTTGTCATCCACCAGCTCAGACAGGGATTTCCTCAGCTCGTCCTCATCACTAGGAAAGTACTAGGTCTGAGCACCACCTCCAGGGAGGCCTCGGACCCCCATGGTCATGGCTTTTCCCCACCAACCACCCTCTGGGGGCCGGGAGCAGCCGCAGGAGGCAGAGATGAGGAGGTTTCAATCCCAGATCCCAGATCCAGATCTCTGACCCCTCCCCTCCCCCGGTTCAGTTCTGACCCCTGACTTCTGATCTGTGATTTTTGGCCTCCATGTGCCGGTAAAGAATTTGCTGCCTCTAGGCCTCCTTGCCGTGTTCCTCCTCCTCTCTCCAACCCTGACAGCCCAGCCCCGGGAGCACTAGCCTGTGGCCGACTGAACTGCTGCACAATCCCCTCCAACACGCTGGCGAGGGCAGGCCAGCAGGCGGGGCCCCTAAAGATTGGGCCCCCCATGGGATCCCTGGCAGAGAGTGCCAGCTCTTCCCAGGGGGGTTGGGTTCCTGCCAACGCCTGCCTGGGACCTCTGCACGGACCTGAAAGCACAGGCTGCCCTGAGAGCACAGCAAAGAGGGGCTCCCCCAAGAGCCTCTCACAGTCACCCCAACCAGCAAGGTCAGCACCCCTCTCTCCAGACATCTGGGCACCTCCAGGTCTCACTGCCTCTGCAGGGGAAGAAGTTAGGGCGAAGGACCCATACCCGCTGCTGAAAGCAGTCGCCATCTAAAGACACTCATATTCTTGAGGTTATGGGGACCCGTGCCTCCTTCCTACCTACCTCCCAAAAGGGAAAGAGCTGTCATTGGGAATTGTGGCAGTATCCCCAGTACAGAAAACCAGTTGTGGACATCATGAAACTAAAGTCACCCTTCAGTCTATTCCATAGCATTGTAAACACTGCATTGTAAACTTTTTATCAAACCCAAAGGGGAACTCAGCACTGGGTGCTGCTCCGCTGGACAGGGTTGCCAGGGCACTGGGTTGGGAGAGATCAGCACCATGGAGAGTGGTCAGAGTGACCAACCTGTGCCCCTGCCCAGTGATGCAGGCTCCCCATACCTGTGCCCGCCAGCACTACTCACATGGCCCACTCCAGCTTTTCATTCTTGATGGAGTTGTAAAGGGTCTGGGAGAGGGGGGAAGGGGAAAGAGAAAGAGGGGAGTTCAGGTGAAGAGTCAAAAAACCCCCATCTACCTCCAGCAATGTGGGTACAGTGAGGGAGCCCCTGTTCAGCCAATGGGGCAAAGTGGGTGTTTGATTCATACCCGTTTGTTGGACGGATAAGCGAGTGGGTGGGTGGATGTATGGATGGGTGGTACTTACTTATGTGATCATTTAATGTCTGTCTCCCTAAGAGACTGTAAGCTTCACGGGTTGGGAGTTGTCTATTTGTTCATCACTGAGTCTCCAGTGCATAATCCAGGACTCAGCATACAGTAAGTGTTCAACAGGAAGGACGGATGGATGGATGGGGGAGTGTTTGAGGAGGGATAGGTGGATGAGTGGGAAAATATGCAGGTGGATGGGTGAATGAATAGTGGTGGGTAGATAGCAGGTGGATGAGGGGGATTTGGGTGGGTAGGGGGTGTATGGGTGAGGGTATGGGTGAGCGGAGGAATGGGAGGGTGATTGGGCAGATGATTGCATAAATGATTAGGTGGATAGATTTGAGGATGAGTGGGTGGATGGGTTGGTGGATAGGTGGGTGGACGGGTGGGGAAATGGATGGGTAGGGGGATGGGCGAGTAGAAATGGGGTGTGGGGGGAGTGTTTGGGGTGAATGGGGTTTGTGCGTGGGTGATGACTGAGTGGCTGGGTGGATGAATGGATGCAAGTGAGGATGAGTGGCTGAACAGAGAAGTGGGTAGATGGGTGGATGAGCAGATGGGGAGAAGTGGGTAGGTGAGTGGGATTGTTCGATCTCACATACAAGCAAGTTCTTAACAAGTACTTCCTGATAGTGAAGAAGATAACTGTGGTAAGAAGAGTGATGGAGACAATGTTCTATTTTTTGACCTCCAAACTCACTACTCAACTACCCGCCTGGTATCACCAGGCTCTTCAAACCCACTATCTGAAAATTAATTTATCATCTACCCACCCCCAAAAAAACCTGCACCTCTTCCTCCTAAGTGGAGAACTGACCCAGCTGGGAAGGCCAGAGTTCCACCCTGGGCTTCAGCCTCAAAAGAAAACTGGATTCCCTTAACTCCTGGCAATGCTGGAGAAATGGGTGGGCTTTTTCTTGTAGTGATGGCAATGATGGCGTGGTGACGGTGAGGGCTCTGGTGGCGGTAGGTGACAATGTTGTGACAGTTGGTGGCAATGTTGGTTGTACTGTGACAACAACAACGGTGATGGAGCATTAAAACCAAACCTCACAGAGGGATACCTCTGGCTACCTCGGGGAGCACAGAACAGTGAATTATTGAGCTGGATGGTCTCCACCTTTGTCCCAAAGGCATGGTGGCCCTGCTCCCAGTTTTAAAATCCTGGAATGCCAGGGTTTAGTGGGGCAGAGACCTCTCTCCTCCACACCCCCCCAGGGCACAGCTAGGAGCATGGGGACCCTTAGCAGGTAATACCTTCAGCAGGTCTTTGGCAAAGTCTTGGCCATCATTCAACTGGTCCAGGTTGGCGATGAATTGCTGACAGGACATCTTCTTGCCGATGTTCTGTAATGGAGAGACGGCTCCGCCTGAGTGAGTGGGGAGGAGGCTGGCGCGTCCCACACCCTGCCCTGCCCTGCCCTGCACGCCAGAAGGGATGAGGCAACATCAAAGGCAGCAAAGAAAATAAAGTTGCCTGAATTTCCCTTTGTCTACAAGACTAAAGGCTGCGCAACTGAGTGGTCTCGCAGGACAGGAGGACAAAAATTGGAATTGAGGCCCACCAAGGACAAGAGGTCCTGGGAAACACCCAGTTACACTTCAACAAAAAAGTTGAGATTAAGAAAGGAACAGAGAGGAGGAAAATGATCCCAGATGGCAGCATGGAGAAGCAGAAGGGGATGAAAAGCACAGAAAAAACTCTAAATGAACATTGACTGTGTGGAGCAACATTAAAGTTTTCTGGGGAATTAAACACATAGAGATATAATAATTAAAAGCACAGTAATGGTAGCACATGAGTTGAGAGAGCGGAAAATGGAATTAAGGTGTTTTAAAGTATTTCATTGCCCAGGAAGTGGCACTAGTACTTTAAAAAGTCAGGAATGCATGCTGCAAACCACAAAAAGAAGTCTGAAAGGATGCACAACTAATGAGCTCACAGAGGAAGGAAACAGAATTCTAAAAAATACTTAATCCAAAAGTAGGCAAAAAAGGAGAAGAAAGGAACATAGAACAGATGAGTCAAAGAAAAAACAAATAGTAACCTGGTATATTTAAACTCAAATATAACACAGTTCATTAAATGTTCAAATTAAAAGACAACTATCAGACTTGATTTTTTTAAGTATACGATACAAAAGATATACCTTAAATTTAAAGGCACAGAAATCTTGGAAGCAAAAAGACAGAAAAGGATATAGCAGGTAAACACTAACAAAAGAACTCCGGTAAGCTACACTAACAACTGACAAAATAGATTTGAAGGCAGAAAGCATTATTAGAACTAAAGAGGGGGCCGGCACGGTGGCTCACGCTTGTAATCCTAGCACCCTGGGAGGCCGAGGTGGGAGGATCGCTTGAGCCCAGGAGTTTGAGACCAGCCTGAGCAAAAGCAAGACCCCATCTCTACTAAAAATAGAAAGAAATTAGCTGGACAATTAAAAAATATATATAGAGAGAGAGAGAGAGAAAAAAAATTAGCTGGGCATGGTGGCACATGCCTGTAGTCCCAGCTACTTGGGAGGCTGAGATAGGAGGATCACTTGAGCGCAGGAGTTTGAGGTTGCTGTGAGCGAGGCTGACGCCATGGCACTCTAGCCAGGGTAACAGAGCGAGACTCTATCTCAAAAAAAATAAATAAATAAATAACAAAAAAATAAATAAAGAGGAATATTTTTGTAATGACAAAAGGATCAATTCACCAGCAAATATATGCATCCTAACCCTGTATACACCTAGTAGCATAACTTTAAAATAAAAACTGACAGAACCATGGAAGACATATTTACAGTATTGGTTAGAGATTTTAACACTCTGTCTTAGTAACAGGAAGAACAAGCAGACAAAATACCAGCAAGAATACTATGTCAAAAAATTGGATAACCCAGATGAAATTGACAAATTCTTAGAAACACACAAACTACCAAAACTGGCTCAAGAAGAAACAGAAAGTCTGAATAGACCTATAACAAGTAAAGAGTTTGAATCAATAATCAAAAGCCTTATGACAAAGAAAAACGAAGGACCAAATAGCTTCACTGGTGAATTTCACTGAGCATTTAAAGAAAAATTAACACCAATCTTTTTCAAACTCTTCCCAAAAATGGAAGAGCAGGGAACACTTCCTAACTCATTCTATAAGGGCAACATTTCCCTGATACCAACATCAGACAAAGAAAACTACAGGTCAATATTGCTTATGAGTACAGATACACAAATCCTCGATAAAACACTAGCAAACTGAATCCAGCAGCATATTAAAAGCATTATACACCACAGCCAAGTGGAATATATCTTACGTTATGTGTATTTGACAACAATAAAATAGATCAGTAAGGATATACAAGATTTTTACAACACGTTTGGGCACCTTATTGGCACGTATAGAACATTATAGCCAACGATGCAGAATACACTTTCTTTCCAAGTCCACTTGAAGCATTTACTAAAATTGATCTCTCTCTGAGCCAAAAAGCAAGACTCAACAAATGGCAAAGAAGTGAGATTGTACTGGGTAACTTAGCTGCTTTAAAAAATGATGATGATGATGATGATGATGATGACAGCCAGGCAAAAAGACATGTACCCAGATCATTCCAAAGCCCAAGGGAGGTACATGATTTGGGAGGTACACCGAAGAGCTCCGAGTTCCCAGTTCTTCCCTCTCTCCCACCCCCATTTGGATCACCGGAGCCTCCCAGCCTGCCCCAGCCCTCGGGCCTCTCCCCACAGCCTCTGCCTCCCGGCAGAAACATGTCACAGCCGGTCTGACCACAGCCCCCTCTCGGGCCAGGGTGACCCTCTCTCCCTAAGCCCAAGTCCTTGCCCAAAGTAGAGGCTGGCTGGGGCCGGGTACTGCTCAGGCCACTGTTCGGGTAGTGAAACTTCGTCACTGTCTCTGACCCCACAGAAGCCAGGCCTTTTCCCACGCTCTGGCAAGACCTCTCTGTGTAGGCCTGGGGTCAGAACAGCGCTGGCCTGTCTTTAAGGCTCACTCAGAAGCAGGATGAGGCAGGTCGGGCAGAAAGAAAGCAGGTGTCATCCCTCAGGGGACGGGAGGGGCTGGTCTAAAGTGCTATGGGCAGGGAAACCCTTGTCACTATTTGCAAATCAAGGCTAAGCCTTAATTACACTTAGTGTGGTCCCTGAAGGTTCTCGTGTGAGAACGGGCAGACTTCCACAGGATGGCATCGAAACCCCTGGTCCGTTCCCCCGGTCCTCCACCACTCACCCCAAATCGCCTCGCCAGCAACCCCTGTGGCTGCTCCGTAAGCAACCTGAGGTTGGAAGGAAACTAAGCCGTTCCTGAAAAGCAACTCACCTTGGCCTCTCCTGGAATGACTTCTCCTGCCCACCCCACCCCTCCCCGTCTGCCTCATCCTGATTCTGTCCCTCGCCCAACCTCCCGTCCCCAAACACGCTGCAGGCCGAAGCCAAAATACCTCTGGAATTCCTCTCTTTGACTCCGTCTGCAGTTCTAACCCAAGCTGCCGTCTTCTCTTGGCTGACAATTGCCATTCTCTGCCATCCTCCCCTTCCGGTGCATCCCAGGCTCACCCGCTGACCGTCACCAGCATCCGCACCACCTCTAACCCCCCATTTCGAGTATACATTCCCGCCCGCCAGGCTGCCAGCAGAGCCGGCCCCACAGTCCCTCCCTCCAGGGGCCTGCAGGCTGGGCCTTCAGGCTCGCCATCGTTTAAATTATAACGTGAGTAATGAATACATTGTTACTCTCGTGTAATAATATTACTCATAACAAAATCCTTATTAGGTGCCAGACCCAGACACAGTTTTGTGTACGTTACCTCTCTCAGTCCTGCGCATGACACTGCGGGGAAAAGTATTATCCCCCCTCACAGACGCAGAACCTGAGACTCAGAGAGGGCCAGTGACTTGCCCAGGGTCACACAGCTACCAATGGAGGCAAGAGTAGGACCTGAAGTGCTCCTGGGGTGGAACGTCCATCCCAGCTCTTTCTGTACTTCGTATCCCCTGGGCTTTGCTGGTTAACTCTGGAACAAGACATGCTGGCCTATTGTCCCCATGAGTCACTGAAATATCCCCAAAGTGGGGGATCAGACCACCCTGGGTGAGCAATGACAGGGAAGTGACTGGGTGGGGCCAGACGGTGTGATGGGGGACACAGAGGTGACGTGGTGATGCGTCATCTTGGCACATGGGCATGCACACCGCTAGCTACACTTACCACCTGAGGGAGGGCAAGAGAGCCCGGAGAGGGGTCCCGGAGCAGACAGAGGAAAGAAGAAGGGGTTATTGAGCCGAGAAGCACCGAGACAGCCCGGGCCGGGCCCACCACCCACCTTGCAGCCCGGGGCACCTAAGCCAGTCACTTCCCTTACTGGCCTGGTGGGACGTGGGACTGCCCAGGGCGTGGTGCCCCAGCACCCCGCATCCATGTCTACCATGGGCTCAACTAGGGGTGCACATCTTGTTCCGCTCATCTGCACTCCTGTGTGCCTCAACTGTTCTCACAGCCCTGCTTAGGGACGGGGACCCAGGCAGGTCTCGGGGGCATGAAACCAGGGCAGGGCCAAATCCGGAAGCCAAGCTGCCCTACTCCCAGGCCTGCTACCTGAAGCCCTACCCCTGAGCGAGAGGTGTCAGAGACAGGGCTGGATCGGGGCAGGTGAGCGAGAGGACACCCCCCGCCCGCCGCCTCCCCAACTCACACGTCCGTGCAGGTCTGTGTTGAGCAGCATCAAGGCGCAGGTGAGCGTGTGGATCCCATCTAAATCAGAGACAGCGGTGCTTTCAGCGTGAGGACCCAGCTCTTCCCGCCCTCAGCTCCCCATCTGTCTCCTGGGAGAGCCAGCCTGGAGGTGATGGGGACAGGAAGAGGCTGGCCACCCGCCAAACACACCTCAGGGCCCAGGGCCTGCGTGATGCTGCCTGCCGTGGCCACTGCCTGCGCCAGCCAGGGCCACCCCCTCTCTCAGGGGGAACCTGACCACCCTGGGCCTCCTCCAGCCCGGACCCCTGCCTCCTGTGGCCAAACTCACCTTGAACCTCAGACCCAAGAGTGGCTCTGGGACCCAGACCATGTCCCTGCATTGACCTATGTCTCTCCAGTAACAGGCCTAGTCCCCAGCTCGTGGGACTCAGGACCATCCATTGGGCAAGTCCTGCCCCTAAGAGGACCCCGACCAACCTAGACCCTTGCCACACCAAGAATCAGCACTGTGACAGGGACAAAGGGGAATGAAGAGTTAAAGGACCAAGTCCCTAGGATGGAGGACTTTCGGGGCTGGGAGGGCAACACGTCTGGAACTCTCTTGCTCTGCAGGCAGACCTCATTCCACGTGCAGCAGTTTATTCAATTAACATGTATTGAGCATGTACTGTATACGCCAGAGAGGACAAACATTCTGGGCCTGGTGGCAGGACACAAGTGCCAGGTGGACCGGGGTGGGAGGAAGCCAGGGCCTGGCTGGGAGGGGCTGGGTGGGTCGGGCGCAGGGGGACAGAGGGCCATACCTTCCGAGGTGCTGTCATCAGGGTTGCACTGGCAGTACCGGCGGGAGAAGTGGGTAAGGACCCGCTCACGCTCTTGCGTCTCCCCCATCAGTGGAAAAGCCTTCAGGAATGTTCTAGAAGGCAATTCAAGGCTGCTGAGGGTGGTCTGGGTCCTCACCCAGGGTAGGAGCTCCCCTCCAACACACACACACACACACACACACACACACACATGCCCCAGGGGGCCAGGGCTCCAGTGCCCCGGCATCTGGGTCTGGACACCCTCTCCAGGCCTGGGGAGACCTCCAGCCCCACGATGGCCCCTGGAGTAGTTTGGAGTTTTAGAGTCTTGGCCCTCACCGTCCCCCAGGGGACAGATTGTGACGCGCAAAGCCAGACGAGCACTTCCATGCCGGCGCCGGCTCCTCTTTGGGGTAGGTGCCCCCCCTTGCTCCCTCCTACGGCTGGGCCCAGCTGTGCACACCTGCCCCTCAGAGGGCTGTGCCCCCATTCCTCCCCCCACCCCTCCACGTGCTGCCCGCTGAGCCCCGGGCCCCCCAACCCTGAGCTGCCCCAAGTCCCAGTGGTTTGTTCTTCACCCTAGATCTCAGCTCCTCCACCGCCGCCCTCATCACATGCCCAGGACACCTGCAGCAGCCTCTAGCGGGTCCACGCCTGCCCCTCCCCACGTGGTCTCTCTAAAGGCCAAGCAGCCAAGACTCACCACTGCTTAAAACCTGTCACTGGCTCCCCAGAACCCTCAGAACAGCACCCCGGCTCCTCGCGTCACGGCCATGTTCCTCACTGCCCTCCCGTCCCTCCAGCCGCTTAGCCACCGGCTGCCCCGCCACGCTGTCGTCACGCCCTGGCCAGGACAGGCCCCCCAGGACATCCTTCCCTCCTCTGCTGGGCAGCTCTGAATCCCCCTCGAGGCCCAATTGAAAGGTCACCTGCCTTTCAGGGGCCTTTGGCAACTAAACCCCAAACCAAAGAGGCTGGGAGATGGGGCCAGGGTCCCTCACCCAGGGCCCAGGCACAGCCTTTCCCCTGGGAAGGGACACTGCAAGCTGCGCCACGTTGTGCCTCCCTCCGTCCCGGGCTCACGAGACGGTCTGTTCCTAACGTCGCTAAGGTTCATTCAGTGTAATGCCCACTTTGCTTTCTTCTCTCTCTTGCTGCCCGCTAAGGCACCTGGGACCCGCAAGCCACATCTTGGCCAGCCCTTACCCTCTGAGGCTTCCCGAGGCATCCAGACCTGCAGACCATGTTCTCAAAACTCAGTCCCAAGCAACCAGCTGCTACACAAAAACACCCTCCTACCCGACACCTGGTTTTCCTCCTCTCCCTCTGCCTCCTGCTCCCCGTTCTCTGCCCCTGCCTGGCCCCAGCCCAGCCCCTCCCTCTTCTCCTCACACGCCACCAGGACCTTCCCAGATCCATCCCCC
>RJWJ010040558.1:0-13904 GCA_004363605.1 Indri indri
ACCACTGTAACAAAGCCAGCAACTGCCTCCTTCCAGATGTCTCATTATATGAGGAAAAAAAAGAACATTATATGCTTATGCTAGTCAAACTCTGTTAATAGCAGCCAAACACAATTCCTAACTGACACAGATGAAATATTTTGCAACCATTTAAAATTATATTTCTGAAAAATAGAATAAAATATTAAATGAGAAAATCAGAATACAAAGCTCTATATGTGGTATGTCCTATTTTGTTCTTGAATTATACATATACGTTATATATGAATAAATAAGACTATAAAAATACATTAAAATGTTAAAAGTGGCTGTCCCAGGACTGTGGGTTATTTATTATCATGATGATTTATATTTTTTATGCTTTCCAATTTTCAACATTGTAGGCCAAGCACGGTGGCTCACGCCTGTAATCCTAGCACTCTGGGAAGCAGAGGCGGGAGCATCCCTTGAGGTCGGGAGTTTGAGATCAGCCTGAGCAAGAGCAAGACCCTGTCTCTACTAAAAATAGAAAAAAATGGCTGGGTGTGGTGACACACACCAATAGTCCCAGCTACTCCAGAGACTGAAGAGGAGGATTGCTTGAGCCCCAGAGTTCGAGGTTGTAGTGAGATATGATGACACCGCTGCACTCTAGCCCGGGCAACAAAGCGAGACTCTGTCTCAAAAAAAATTTTTTTTCAACACTGAGAATTTTTTGCAAATGTTTTTAGGATTGCATGATACACACACATGACTGGTAGGAGTATAGATTGGTTAAATCTATACTTTTTGGAAAGTAATGGGTCAACATAGATTAAAAGCTTTTACAGTTTTCATACTCTTTAGCTATTTTCACTTCATGGTATCTAAGTTAGTAAAATAATATGAGACCCAGACAAAGAATTATGCACAATGATGTTTACTATAACATTATTTATGATACTGAAAAATGGAAATAAACTAAATATCTAAAATTAGGGAAGTAGTTACATCAATTATGGCATATCCATCCTATATTACGAATATTTAGAAATCATGATTAAAGCAAGAGAGAGAAGATTTTGGAACAAATCTTAGAGCTATTTCCATATTTTTAAATCTCCCACTCACTAAAGCAATGATGGACATAAGTGGATGGATCTAGAAGACATTTCTAGCCTCAACTGAAATTAGATTTTTTCTGAGTCCACAGAAAGAAAATAGCTTTGCTGGGAAAGGCAGAATTTTTCTACATTATGTTAATGTGTCAAGAGCCAAGACTGGAGGAGTCAATTTTTTAGGTTCTTCCTCTCTGCCATGGAAGTGAGACCTTGGCAGTGAGCTTGAGTGCCTAAGTAAGAGGAAAATATGATGTCCTAGACGGGAAAGCTTGAAGTTCGCCCCTTCCTGCTCAGAGGAAGAAGCAGCTGATTTTTAGGCCCTACACCAAATGCTCTTGGCTCACTCGTGTTTCAGTGGAGGCTTCTGTGCATGACAACAGCCCCCATCAGGTGCCTGCCTTTCATCTCTCCGTTTTTCTGTAGTATGGAGAAGTGGGTTAGATACCTCAACCAATGAAGGATGGAAGTCGGTGGATATATGTCCCAGCCTCCCACCCATTAGAGAAACCGTTCTCCCCTATTCTTACTTCTATACTTCTCTTTCCTGGAATCACCTCCCAGATAAATAACCTGCATCCCAACCCTTTCCTCAGGCTCTACTTTTAGGGGATGACAACCAAGACAGATGGAGTATGGGAGGAAAGGAAAGGAAATCAAGAGAGGTGCCAGCTCTAGTTTGTCCAAATTTGGGAACTCAAGAACATTAAGAGTAATAACCATTTCACCTGATATATTTGACCAACATTTTTGAAAAAAAAAAGAGAGAACATAAAAGAATATATCAGAGTACATATCATGTAGCAAAAGTGAGTATTGTTTTACGAAATTTCTGGTTCAGAGGTGCCTATATGTGCATGTGTGTGTACAGGATCACAATGCACAATGCATTTCTTCCCGTGGATTACAGTCAAAAAAGCTGGAAGGCCTTTTTTGGTATCAGGATGGTACCACATGGATCCAAGGAATCCCTGCTATCCTGCAACAAAATCATCTAAATATTTTTTTAAAATGTTAATGACATGGAAAACTACTTATGAATCATTATCGAGATCAGGACTGGGAGTAAAGGGAAGCCATTTTAAAATGTTGAATACGATATAACTTCAACTATATAAAAAATTGTGAAGTAAAAGACGAGAGTCATTCACTCATTTCCAGCTTTATCTAATGAGTAAATTCCAAAAACACCATTAGTAATTAAAAGGCACTTAAAATGGGTGTTCTCATATGACAAAAGGAAAAAGTAAGAGATATATTTTATGTTTTGTTTTTTTTTTTTTTGGTGTTTTATTTGTTTGTTTGTTTGGTTTTTTTTGAGACAAAGTCTTGCTCTGTTGCCTGGGCTAGAGTGCTGTGGCATCAGGCTAGCTCACAAAAACCTCAAACTCCTGGGATCAAACAATCCTTCTGCCTCAGCCTCCTGAGTAGCTGGGACTACAGGCATGTGCCACCATGCCCGGCTAATTTTCCTATATATTTTTAGTTGCCCAGCTAATTTCTTCCTATTTTTAGTAGAGACAGGGGTCTCACTCTTGCTCAGGCTGGTCTTGAACTCCTGACCTTGAGTGATCCTCCTGCCTCAGCCTCCCAGAGTGCTAGGATTACAGGCGTGAGCCACCACACCCGGCCTACATTTTAATAGTTTAAAAAAAGTTTGCTATTTATTTCTGGCTTTTTACATTAATATGAACAATACTTAATGATGAGGCTTAGGGGCAAAGGCGAACTAAAATCAATCAATCCCCCTGTTTATTCATAAAGCAAGCAAACAAAGGGAGACTGCTAGTATCTGGTGAACCACAGATAATGATGAGCTTCCCATCAACAGCTATGTTATTCTCTACCTTCCCTAGGAGAGGAGTTCTTCCCCTAGAAGTCAGTCGTGTGCACACTCAGCACTGGAATCTTGGTCACCCAGAGGGGATGGTTCTGACGGCACTTGCGCTGAGCACGCCCTGATAGGTGCTTTGACTAACAACCTCCCAGTGGACTCTAAGGTTGCAAATCTTCCACTGCTCACAGATCCAGAGGCCTGCCTGAGCTACTGATATTTTCCTGTCACTGGTGCATTTCAGAATCCTTTTAGGGACAGGGACTCTGTGGGTCTCGTGCTGCAGTGCCTGGAACTGTGTTTGCTGCACAGAAGAAATATTTGTCGGATAAAAAACGGAAAGTGGAGGGAACACCTGTTCCCAGATCCTAATCTTAGAACCACACAGCCTTGCATGGCCCCAGGGAGGAGGAGGAGGCTGAGGAGGAGGTCTTGCTTCGTGTGGTGATGGCAGCTGCACACCTTCCAGCATCTGTTGTGGCCTCCCAGCACTTCAGACACTGCAATTTCCACAGATCCTGCTGCCACCATCCATTTAGGAAACAATTCTGTATGTCTGCTTTGAAAAAGGTGCTAAATTCTTCACTGCTTTATTGAAAAAGCATGTAAATTAATAGTTAATATATTGAGTGGAAGGCATATATGGTGAAATGTTAATCACGGTTTCTTCCAGATAATGGGGTGAAGGAGGCAACAAGATTAGTGAAGATTTAAGTACCTACTGTGGGCCAAGCCCTGTACTAAACTCTCTGTATACTAGACCAATACTTTATTCTTGCCACCATCCAATGAAACAGGTACTGTTATCCTTATATCACAGAGGAGTAAAATGCTTAATATTAATAATAGCTAATAGTTATTGAGCAAGAACTATGTACCAAAAATAATGCTGAAAGTTTCACACGTTTAATCTCATTTAATTCTTACAACAACCCTATAAAGTACATTTATTTTCCCATTTTACAGAAGAGGAAAAGTGAGGCTTTAGACGGGCTGCTCGTGAGGAAAGAGTGAACACAGCAGGTCTAGTTGCTTACTCCTTGCTGTCCCCAGAGGAACCATGATTGACCCTTGCGAATGTGGTCCCGAGAGAGTTCTTCATGTTAGTGATGGATGATTTTGTTATATATATCTGGAGTAATGGACCATGTCCTACTGGCTTTTTAGGTTGCTTTGCACTAACATCCAGACCGATGATGGGGGGAGGGGGAGCAAGGGCAACATGCGTAACCCAAACATCTGTACCCCCATAATATGCTGAAATTAAAAAAAAAGAAGAAAAAAAGACTGATGACATACACCTAGTTTCATCATTGGGCCCTGTGTTTCAGTTGCCATGGCAGATTATGTAGCAAGATGAGCCTATCCTACCAGTCCCACATAAAAACCTTGGGCCCTGAGACTTAAAGAGTCTTCCCTGGCAGAAATATGCCACACATGTCCCTGTACTTCTCTGTCAGAAAGAAAGCACATCTTGTGTGGCCTTGGATAAGGGAGAATTTTGGAAGCCTATGCCTGATCTGTCTAGATTCTAAAGATACACATCTTGTTCCTAATGTTTTTGTTCTGTATCCTTTGCTACCAAAAAATCCTACTGCAAACCGCTACTGGATCTTGTGAGTTCTTCATTGAATGAAACACTATCCAGGACCACATAACTAGAAAGTGGTAGAAATAGAATTCAAGTGCAGGCAGACTAACTTCTAGCCTGTTTTCCTAACTATCAAGTTCTACCAGCAAATAGCTAGCACATGGCAAATACTGTACCCAAGACTGGTGCTTTTATTATTATTATTTCTTCACTTCATTTGCTTTCTAAATATTCTCTGATGAACACACATTATTTGATAATCAAAGAGAGAAAAAGCTCGAAAATATCCTTGGTCAAGAGATAGAAGAAAAAGAGACTTCAAGAGGGTAAATTAGGGTAGTACAATTTAATAAATTGAAGGAGCAGCAAGTTTAAAGATAAGGCAGTTTTGGCCGGGCATGGTGGCTCACGCCTGTAATCCTAGCACTCTGGGAGGCCGAGGCGGGCGGATTGTTAGAGCTCAGGAATTTGAGACCAGCCTGAGCAAGAGTGAGACCCCACCTCTACTAAAATTAGAGAGAAATTAATCGGATAACTAAAAACATATAGAAAAAATTAGCCGGGCATGGCGGCGCATACCTGTAGTCCTAGCTACTTGGGAAGCTGAGGCAGAAGGATTGCTTGAGCCCAGGAGTTTGAGGTTGCTGTGAGCTGGGCTGACACCACAGCACTCACTCCAGCCCAGGCAAAAGAGTAAGACTCTGTCTCAAAAATAAATAAATAAATAAATAAAGATAAGGCAGTTTTATAGGAGAAAATCTTCCCAATCTTGAGGTTAGCAAAGATTATTAGATAGGATACATAAGGCACAAATCATAAAAAGAGAAACTGATAAATTGAACCTCATCAATATTAAAAATTTTTGCTGTGTTAAGATACTGCTAAGAAACTAAAAAGGCAACTCACATATTGGAAAAAATAAATAATAAACATATCTGATGAAGGATTGATATCAGTATACATAAAGAATTTCCACAACCTAATAAGAAAATATTAGAAAGGGGTAAAATATTTGAACACTTTATGAAAGAAGATATAGTAATGAAAAATAAGCACAAAAGATTCTCAATATGATTAGTGATTAGAAAAATGCGAATTAAAACTACAACGAGATATGATTACACATCTACCAGAATGACTAAAATCAAAGACTGACAACATAGAACAATTGGAACTCTTACACATTGCTGTTGGAAATACAACCAGTGTAGAAAAACAGCTTGACAGTTCCTTAAACATACATTACCATATAATGCAGCATTTCCACTCTTAGATATTTACCCATGAGAAATGAAAACCTATGTGCACCCAAATATTTGTTACTGTTCATAATGGCTTTATTTATAATAGCTAAAACCTGAAAACAACCAAATACGTGTCAACAGGTGAATGGATAAAGAAATTGTGGCTCATCAATTCAATGGAATACTTCTCAACAATAAGGGGGACAACTTGATATGTACAACATGGATAAACCTTAAGAACATTGTGTTGAGCAAAGGAGGCAGACACAAAAGAATGCCTACCGTATGATTGTATTTATATGAAATTCCTGGGTTGCCTTGGGCTGAGGAAGGAGGGCATTGACTGCAGAGAGACATGAGGGGAACTTTTGGGGTGATGGAAATGTTCTATTTCTTAACTGTGGTAGTGGTAACATGGGCATATGCACTTGTCAAAACTTACCACAGTATACACTTAAAATGGATGGATTTTTGGAATATGTATAATTTACACTGTTGATGTAAAAAATAAAGCAGTTTTATTGAAAGAAGAATTGCCAATCCTTTTTTTTTTTATTTCAACATATTACGGAAGTACAAATGTTTAGGTTATATATATTGCCTTTGCTCTGCCTGAGTCAGAGCTTCAAGAATGTCCATCCCCCAGACAGTGTACACTGGGTGTGAATATACCCATCACCTCCTCCTCCGCCATCTGCCCAACACCGGATGAATATTACTACTATATGTGCACGTAAGTGTTGATCAGTTAATACCAATTTGATGGTGAGTAAATGTGGTGCTTGTTTTTCCATTCTTGTGACACTTCACTTAGTAGAATGGGCTCCAGCTCTATCCAGGACAATACAAGAGGTGCTAGATCACCATTGTTTTTTGTGGTTGAGTAGAACTCCATGGTATACATATACCACATTTTATTAATCCACTCGCGTATTGATGGGCACTTGGGTTGTTTCCACATCTTTGCAATTGTGAATTGTGCTGCTATAAACATTCCAGTACGGATGTCTTTTTTACAGAATGTCTTATTTTCCTTTGGGTAGATGCCCAGTAATGGGATTGCTGGATCAAACGGTAGTTTCAAATGCTGCAGAAAGGCAAGGAAAAGGCAACTGGAAAAAGGCCATTGGATCTGTCAATTGGGGGTGACTTGGAGTTTCAAGCATATAAACCCTATAGACTTACTGTTCAGAAATCAGATTATTGGGATGTGAGGAGTGAATACTTGACAAGTAGAGAAAATTGGGCCTCTTTTGATCCATGGAGCAGTAGATACTGGCTCACACAAGGCATATGCTAACCACATAGTGATAACTCTCAACCCACTACAATCTGAAACCCAGAAATCTAACCAAGTAACCAATTATATTGTTTACTAAAGACATTTTATAACCTCAAGTGGAGGAATGTAAAGACTCCCTTTATCACTAAAACATTTTTTTTAAAGCAAACATTGTTTATCTTTTTTAGCCATTTTTAGGTTCTCCTACCAATTCTCCACAGAAGGCCTCCCCTCCTACTAAACTGAGGAGAATTCCTCTCACATTGGCATAGATTCCCCATCTGTCTTCCTCGCCATCCAGTCCCTCTTCTCTGTACCAGGAAGATGTACCCTCCTCACGTAAAGGGTCTCCTCTACTGTGCTATATGAGTTCTACCACCACCCAGCACTGAAAGGAATCCCTCACTACTGACTCCTGCCCCTTTGCCTTTTCCAGGTGCTCCAACGCCAAAAGCCATTCTCTAGCCTCTTTTCAATGCCCCTGTCAAGGCTGACAGACTTCTCAAGCAAATCAAACTCTTCAGTCACTATTTCTTGATCAGATTTTCCCACAGTCTGGCTTCCTAATTTGGTAGGATTTTGCAGATATACGCTACCTAAGTGTTCTACGATATTTGACATTAGTCTCTAACTTTTTCCTTATTGAATCTCCTTTTTTGGTTTCTGAGAAACTTTCCCTCACTTTCCATGCTAGGATTCTGCCCTTTCTTCCTTTCTTTCAACTATACCTTCCAACCAATCAGTTTGGAGTTCCCTCAAACCTTCCCTCCACCCACCTTTCTCAGTGCAGCACTTCTCAAACGCTAATCTGCATATGACTCCCCTGGGAATCCTGCTAAAAACCAAATTCAGATTCAACAGTTCCGGGGTGGGGCCTGAGATCTTGCATTTCTAAGAAGCTCCCATGGGAGGCTGATGCTGCTGGTCCAGGGACATGCTAAGCAGCAAGGTCTCAGAGATAGCCCACATTCAGATGCAAACACAGTCGAATTCCACAACTCCAGATGTACCTAGGCCAATGTGAAATGCTTGTGAATCACAATTTTAGTGCCACAGAGATGCACATCCAATGAGGATTACCCATAACTTTATTATTTAATTTTTCAAGGTAAAGCAGATTTGCTCAATATTGTAGAGACTGTTAGGAAGTATAAGCCCCAAACATGGCAGATAATTAGAGGGCTGGTTTTCCACTAGAAACAGATGAACTGAGAAGGTGACATTACATGAAGAGAGAGTTCTGTGGAATCCTCTGGAAGGCACCTGAAGCAGGATATTATTCCCTAGAATAAGCACTGATCACTGAGTGACAAGATTCAGTCATTCTCCATTCCGAATAAACCAAACTCATATACGATTGTCCAATTGCATCCACCTAATTTCTTTGTGCTCTTGAACTAGCATTTGATTTTAGATTCATCCTCCCAGACTCATTCAGCTAAGCCAGTAATTCAGCCTTAATGGGATGTCAATGATCGCCCAGGAAGATAACAGCCATGGTCTTTCTGTGGCATGAAGCTTTGAAAGCTTAGTTTCTTTCACCTCCTTTCCCCCTGTTTATTAGAAAGATTTTTCTCAGAATTGGAGGATTCATTCAATAGCATAATTTGGGCCTGGTGATTATAAGATGGCTCAGCTGCACTTTGTCATCTAATCACCTACAGAAAAAAGAGGTCATTTATTGCTCTTGGTACTTGAGCAATAGACAGACACTGAATTTCAAATCTTTCCTAAGTCAGTTGAAATCCTGCTCCAATGAATATCAGGTGGCATTAGAACACAGAATATTTGGGAGTAATTTTTTGACGAAAGGCCCATGTACTGAGGATATTATTTCAGGCAACCAGAAAATAAAGACTGAATTATAAAACAATTTGTGTCAAGATGCAAGTAATAGCTACTGGAATAGCAAATGAATGCTGTATCATAACTGCTACTGAAATGAGTCAAAATTAATTTACAGTGAACCATTTTTCAAAGATGAAAAGAATTTGTGGATTTACTATCCTGGACACCCAAGAAGTTAGCATTTATGAAATACTAAATACAAATATTCAAAATAATTAACAGAAATTTTCCTTTTGAGTACATTGAGCAAAAACCTGACACCTCTTTGAGTTATCTGATGGGGAGTAATTAATTGAGGACAGAGATGAAGTCAGACTTGAGATCAACGGTAACAGAAGCAATACTTTTATTTGTCCCAGTATTCTGTGCAATTCATCCTAGGAGAGGTTCCAGGCTTGGGAGAAGCACTGTTTAAAACACATAATGAGATGAAATGTATCTCTTTTCATCACTAAATCTCTGCTTGAGTCACACAATGACAAATGTGCATTTGTGTATTTCAGATACCCAAGTATTAGAGCTGCAAATTGTTCAAGAATTGTCCTGTCCGTGGTTCCTGTCCCCACCAGCTGAATCCCCAAGGGGGACCATGTGGCATAGTGGGAGGCATGGGAACTGAAGTAAAGCACGCCAGGTTTCAAGCCCTGGCTAGGCCATTTGCTAGCGATGTGATTCTAAATAACTTCCTTAGCCTCTTAGAGATTTAATTGACACAAATGTTATTAATAGTACCTAATCCTTAGAATGATGAGAGTTGTTCTATTGTTATCAGTATTACTTCAACATTTCATAACTACCCTGCTGAAAATCTGTCATGCTTCTCTGTTCTTTGTGGAATAAAGTCCAGTATAGACTGGAAGGCAAGAACCTCTAGATTGGTTCCATTTCCACCCCAAACCTAGTTAACTCACTAACCCCTAAGCTACTTTTGGGCTTTCTTAGTTATTCATTCACTCATTCAATCTTTCATGAATTTATTAAATATTTATTAACTACCCATTATAAAACAGAGATTGGGACATGTGCTGGGGTTCCAAAGGTAAACGAGACACAGTCTCTACCCTCGAAGGGGGTCTAATAGAAGAGACAACTGTCTGTCATACAATGGGAAAGCTGCTGTCAAAGACATAAAGTGCTATAAGAGCACGAAGGAGGAAGCATTTAATTTAGACCCTGTTTTCTCTTTATTCTCAATATCCTCTTCCATCTCTATTATAAAAATATTATTCAGCTTTCAAAACTAACCATTTCCAAGCACTGACTTCTTCAGCAGGTACTTAGCATGTGCTTGTTGAACTCTCAGCCCCACACTTAGAGCTGAGCAGCCCATTAGAAAGTGTTTTTTCACAACCCTGCTGCTCATTTGTTACCTATCATACATTCTCTTGCAATCTCAATTGTGTTATTATGTGTCTCTGTTTCTCAGCTTGATTTTGTGTTCATTGAAATGAAGGATTGGACTTTCTTGAATGAATGCCCATAGCTGCTAACAAAGTAGAAGCACATAGATTATCAATAAATGTTTGTTTATTTCTTCTAAGTCTAAATACCAAATTAAGTTTGAGGTTCAAACTAAATTCTTCAGAATGTTTATATAAACTAAATTGATTAAAAATGAGATATAACATGGGATATTAGCAATAGATACTTGAACAAAAAAGGGGTAATGGATTCTGAGTAGACAGCCAACAAGCTCAGCTACATCTTTGCCATAGCAATTTTTTTTTTTTTTTTTTTGAGACAGAGTCTGGCTCTGTTGCCCGGGCTAGAGTGCCGTGGCATCAGCCTAGCTCACAGCAACCTCAAACTCCTGGGCTCAAGCAATCCTTCTGCCTCAGCCTCCCAAGTAGCTGGGACTACAGGAATGCACCCCCATGCCTGGCTAATTTTTTCTATATATATTTTTAGTTGTCCAGATAATTTCTTTCTATTTTTAGTAGAGACAGGGGTCTCACTCTTCCTCAGGCTGGTCTTGAACTCCTGACCTTGAGCGATCCTCCCACTTTGGCCTCCCACAGTGCTAGGATTACAGGCGTGAGCCACTGCGCCCGGCCAGTATTTTTAATATAGTATGATTGGATTCCACCATTTGACACTGAGAATGTTATGTCTCAGTGTGTATAAATAAGATATTGTCATCAGAAGCACATTCACATTAACGAATTTTCGTCTTGAAAGAATGATATTTTTCAGGGCAAATGCCATTCTGATGATTTAAATCCTTGGTCAATCTTCTATACATCACAGTGAAACCACTTCAATTTTTGCTTTATATTCTCATTTTTTATTTTACCAAAATTTTCACTGGGATCAGTTCTCCTTTGCGTAAAATTTGCAACAAAAGTTTGATTCACCAATCAAGTTTTTGTCTATATGAAACTTTATTGATTATATTTTTGCCACCTTGAGTTTTCTTTTGTTGCCCTCATTTTTACTAATTCCAGTTTTATCTGGGTCAAATTGGACAGGTATAAATGCTATTAAGAAGGTCTCACTTCTGGAGTTTTATGTTATATTCATAATTTCTATGAGTCTAATTTTTTTCCATGTCAATTTTTAGTTTTCAATATCACCAAGAAGATATTATTCTTCAACCATGTTTGTGCTTTTGTAACAAATTTTGTGAGCAACATTAGCTATCATCAGTTGATTACTTCTCAAAACTCTAACGTTTCCTAGTGATCTAGTCGAATTGTCCTTGGGGTTAAAACCCCAAGACCTTCTAAGAGCCTAAGAGCAGAGTCAAATGGCACTGTCAATGGAGAAGGAAAATAATGTCCTACTTCAGAAGTCACACATAAAAGATGCAATAGTTTTTCTTGTCTACTATTATAATACAAACATCTTCTGGAAAAATAAGATGTTAAAATATCAGTTGGTAAGACGTAAGTAATTAAGAGCATGTACCCTGCAGGAATGCCTGGGTTCAAATCACATCCTTATCATTTACTAGACTTTTGACTGTTTACTTACTAATTTGTGCCTCAGTGTCTTCATTTGTAAAATAAATTTGTTGTGAGGATTAAATGAGTTAATAAACTCAGAACAGTGCTTGGTACATAATGACTACTCAATAAAAGTTAGGTGCCATTATTACTATTAGAACAATTGCTTCAGTATCCTTGAAACACACCATGTGATTTCACATGTTTGTTCAGCTGTGCCTCAATTTCCCCTTCTAAAAAATGGGGTTATTAATAGTACCTCCCTTGTAAGGTTGTTGTGCAATCTGAATGTGTAATACAAGTGCTTAGAACAATGGCTGGCCCAGTTTTAAGTGCTACATAAGTGGTGTTAGCTGCTACTATTATTTTCATCTTAGAGTGAGTTTACAGCACCCTTCTAAGAGCCTAAGAGCTAGTTTCCATAAAGAATATAGAGATACAACACAAGGACTGAGGACCAAAGGGTGCTACTGACCAGTATGAAAATATATTACAAAGCAAAAGGGGGCCGGGTGTGGTGGCACATGCCTGTAGTCCCAGCTACTCTGGAGGCTGAGGCAGGAGGCTCACTTGAGCCCAGGAGTTTGAAGTTCTGTGAGCTAGGCTGACGTTATGGCCCTGTAGCTCAGGTAATAGAGTGGGGCTCTGTCTCGAAAAAAAAAAAAGGCAAAAGGGGACTATGCAGCCATCTAAAATCATAACCTACAAAAATGTAGGCTCCGTGGAGAGAGGAGTTTTTGGCCTTTCTGTTCTCTGCTATACACTTAGTACCTAGAACAGTGCCTGGCACATCTCAGGCAGTCTATAAATATTTGTTGAATGAATGAATGAATATGAAGACTGTGTGGCAACAATGAAACTATTCTTTTTATGGTATTAATTAAATAAAGCAAGATATAAAATTATATTATGATCACAACTTTGTGTATATATGCAAGTAGTGAAGACCAGATAGTAATGTACAGAACTGAAAATAGTTGTGTTATACTGTTTATAACATTTTTTTATTATCTTTTTATAAGGTAAAGCAAAGAAGGTGAAAGTAAAAAGTTGTTTAAGAAAAACTGGTCATGTTATAACTTTATGTAACGTGGGGCACCACCATACCCTTTTAAAGTCGATCCTGAGAAATCTATGCATGATCGTATAGAAAAAAATTTGACCTAAACCAATTAATTGAAACCCTTGATTAAGTGGGATTATTTGTAAATTTATGATTTTAAGGAAAAAAGTAAGCAAAAACAAAGGTACCCAGACTTAAGTGTAATATGTGCATGTAACGCATTCACACACTTTCTTGCAGATTATATCTTGAGCTGATCATACATCCAACCCAATCTCTGACGCTCTACATCCACCATATAGCACAATGAGTATTTATGTTCATAATGATCTTTCTGGGGCACTGCAAGGACTTTGATCATCAAAGATTCAATTACATTCACCACCCTACACTTCCTAAGGCATAAAAGAGGCTAATGCATTTTAGAAAGATTTTTCTATGGAAAGATTTAAACAAAGGGTGTTGGGCTAATTTCTAGTTAACCAGAAAATTTAATTAACCGGAATGACGTGTCCCCTGAACATTCCCATTAAGTGAAGTTTGATTGTTCTTTGATTTCTGAAATCGTTATTCAGCTTCTTTTTATTAATAGTGCCTGGTGGAAAAGATGTAATTCTAAAGCAAACTGCAGAGGGAAGATTTGATTGTTCTCGGTCTTAAAAACAAAAAGACAACAGGTGAAGGCCGGGCGCGGTGGCTCACGCCTGTAATCCTAGCACTCTGGGAGGCCGAGGCAGGCGGATTGTTTGAGCTCAGGAGTTCGAAACCAGCCTGAGCGAGAGCGAGACCCCGCCTCTACTAAAATTGGAAAGAAATTAATCGGACAACTAAAAATATATAGAAAAAATTAGCCGGGCATGGTGGCACATGCCTGTAGTCCCAGCTACTCGGGAGGCTGAGGCAGAAGGATCGCTTGAGCCCAGGAGTTTGAGGTTGCTGTGAGCTAGGCTGACGCCACGGCACTCACTCTAGCCCGGGCAAAAGAGTGAGACTCTGTCTCAAAAAAAAAAAAAAAAAAAAA
>RJWJ010040559.1:0-13896 GCA_004363605.1 Indri indri
CTGATTAAAATAAAATGAAAATCTATCATTCGTCCCTTACATCCTCGGATGATATTCTTCTGATTGATTAATGAGTTGATGCATTGCCCTTGAAGGATTGTGTTTTCCTGGCACATGTTTACTTGAGGGCATACCCTGAGATCAGCTATGTCTGGGTGTTACTGTTGAATCCAAACTGTGAATGATTAGACCATAGCAGTCTGCCAAAGCCAAGATCCAATGAAATAGATGCATTTCCCAGACTGTTCCAGGGTCATTTTCTGCAAAGGGCAGTGTTTGGGTGTTTAAAATGATTGTGGTTACTCTTACCAACAAGTGATAGCTTTCGGTATAGAGGTATAACCAGTTCCTAATGGGCTTTCAACAATCCAGCCAGAGACAAATACTAGTAGAGATATGCTTAGCTGTACCTCAATGTCTCTTCACTGATAACTTCTATGTCTCTTTTTTCCTGGCTTGATATAATGATCTTCCAGGAGTCATCATTTTCCTTTAGATTATAGTGATGGTAAAGGTGGGATGTAATGTCCCTAGGAAGATGAGAATATGTGACAAACTTCAAATAACTAACACCGTGTGACATCCAATATGTTACTGAGGATCTAAACTAAGCTTGATAAGTGTATTTTTAAAATGAGCCATTATTACTAAAAATCGAGAATGCCTTTTCAGAACTTTTCTTGATTCTTTTAAAAATCATCACTCTGATTTCTTCACCACAATTTTTTTAACCTAGTCATCAGGGATATTAACATGTTCATTTAGAAAGTTATGATGCTTCCGGGGGATGGGCACACTTGTAACTTTAACTCAGGCGGTGCAAAGACAATTTATGTGACCAAAGCGTTTGTACTCCAATAATATTCTGAAATAAAATAAAGAAAGTTATGATAGCAATGCAACTAGAAAGAAGACAGTTTGAGTGAAAGAAATGCATTTTATTAACATTATTATGCTGCTTTCAGTTAAACTCAATTGTAGATAATTGTAAAGAAGTTGTTGCTTAAAACTGGAAGACATTCTTAGTTGTCTCGCTCAAATCGTTCTCCTTAAACCTAGGATGAAATTTGCAGTTGCTCAAAGTGACTTTATGCCAAACTTCCTTCAAGGGTATGCTTCAGCTTAGCACAATGGTTTTTTTGGACAAAATAGAAATGTTGAATAGTATAAAGCAGTGGTAACATGGCAACAGAAGTTTTAAAATCAATTCCATACAAATCAGATTCTCCAATAGAGATATGAATGTGTGTAGGTGTGTGTATAATGTGTCAAATCGCATAACTAAACATGTGGTCAAGAAAATATTAAAAAATCGGAAAATATCAAAATCAATTTTTTAAAATTTCAGTTTATGTGTTAGTTTCCTAGAGGTCCCATAACAAAGGAACACAAACAGAGTGGTGTAGAACAATGGAAATTTATTGTTTCTCTGTTCTGGGTGCTAGAAACCCGAAATCAAGGTGTCAGCAGGGCCATACTCTGAATCCTGGAGGGGAAGAATGCTTCCTTGTGTCTTTCTCCAGCCACAGGTGCTCCTTGGCTTGCAGTAGCATCACTGCAGCCTGTACGTGGTGTTTCCTCTAAGTCTTTTCCCTCTGTGCATGTCTGTCTCTGTGTCCAAATTTTCCCTTTTTTATAAGGACATCAGTCATATTGAATGAGGGCTTACCCTAATGACTTCATTTTAACTTCATTATCTCTAGGAAGGACTTATTTTCTTATAAAGACCACTGAGGATTAGGATATACTCAACATATCTTTTGGGGGGAGGACACAATTAAGCCCATAACAGGTTATAAATATTTTCATTTTAATTTGGAAAAATTCCAGGATTTCTCCTTAAAAGCACATACATTTTGCCTTTTTGTGACACAAAATATTGTCAAATTCCATTGACATAGCATTTCTGCTGTCTGTGAAATATTAGAATTCCCTCTGATACTAGCTAAAAGATCTGTTGTACAAAAAAATTTAAAGTTGTATTTATTGCACAACAATAGCAAAATTCAGCTTCTATGTTTGCTTTTTGACTTCCCTTATTAATCTTCTTGGGATATGGTATAACTGAGCATTGCTCCACCTCCATCCTGACTTGTGCCCATTCAGTTAGAGAATGTGAACATGGGGGTATTTCTACTAAAAATTGCTAAATCCTGTAAACTATATCATCATCCTGGTGCAATATGTTTTTGAATGTAAAGGAATGAGTGTGTATGTGCATGTGAACAGGGACATGCATGCAGTCCTGTGGAAATAGCTACTTAGCACAGAACATGGAAGCCTATGAATGTCATCTCTGTGTTACCAAGCATTTTGCATTTGTCTTCGCCATAGCCATAGCCATTATGATGGACAAATGTGAGTGGTCTTCCCACTTTCTTAACACTATCTCCAAATTCTCCTGAACCCATACAATATCTCAGATTCACAAAGTCTAAATCTATTTTTTAAATAAGATTTTCACCTTGAATGTGCATAATACCTTTTTAAAAATTGAATAGAGAAATAGTAAACATTCAATTTTGTTGGTAGACTCATTCTGAGTTGTGCTAACATAAGAGGCTACAGGAACACACTTGCTTTCCAATAACAAGCGAAGTGATTGCTAGGGAAAATAAATATCTTTTCACTTAGGAATCAGCAGCCTTGATGTGAAAGTTTTAAGGAGAGTGCAAAAATTTAACCCCGTTGCCACCAATCATTTTCCCTGTCACATTTGTCTCTAAAAACAGAAGAGAAAATCTGGTCAATTGTACCTGTGTACTGCTAACTAATATACAATGTCTGCTTGGTATCGATCTTTTTTTTCTATTCTGAGGTTTAGTTAAATGAACTTTCCAACATCTCCTGAAATATCACAAAATTTTCCATTCCAAGCAAGTTGGTGAAAATGCCTGTTTGGATTATTGGAATAGATTTCTATCTGGTTTCCTTCCCTACCTCTCCTTCTCAAAATCAAACCAATCAGTTTAATTTTCCAAATGTGCAGCTATGTTTGAATTACATCCTTGCGCTAAAAACTATGCAATTCAGTGCATATACAATTAGGTAAAACTTCTTCATCTTAAATCCAAGGTCATTCATAAGATTGTTCCATATTCAGGCTCTTAATTTACACTCCTTATTTATCATAGTATTTTAAGTCCCAATTTGCATGAGCCAAATCAATTTAAGCATAATTGAATTCTAGAATCTTAAATTAGAAGTCCATATGATGATGTGAATTCTCCTTTCCTCTCCCATGTTGAAAGATAAGTTAATTGACTACACTTTTAATATTTTTGTTAACTCTAGTTTTCTAAAAGTTTTACAAATATAAGTACTCTTATGGAGTCAATTATACATTTCCTTCCTTCCTTCCTTTCTTTCTTTTTATTTTTGTTATACATTCTGTTCTTCTCCTATAAAGGTCCTTCAAGTTTACAATTTTGTCCCAGAATGTAGAGAACTATATTTAACAGTGTATTCCACAATGGATTTGACTTATAAATGACACAGTATTTTTGTATGGATTCAACATACTCTCCACCCTTCTAAATTATTTTATTTTGCTTACATTTAAGAATGACAAAGCAACTTTCTAAATGGGTATTCAAACACACACACACATAATTTATTCCATGATTTAAATTTCAGTGCTTTTTCTTGTATCTTATTCAATATGGCAATCTGGCAATAATCAGTATATTCCGCCATTCTTCCATTCGAGCAGACCATTTGAACTTTGTACATAAGTATAATCTTCTAGTTTGTGCTGGGAAATTCTAATTCTGTTCTTTAATCTGCTTTGTTTCCAACAAAGAACCTCATTAGTGTTTTAGGCAACTGAGTTGATATTATAATTAGGAAAATGGTCTTGGATAACTTTTCCAAGGGTGCAACATCGTAAACAAATAAATGAGAATAATTAAGAAATTAATTTTAAATGATTGTAACAGAAAATTGAGAGTCCATAATTGCAAAGAAGAATACAGAGCAAATGCAGCAGAAACGAGAGCCAAACATTAGAAATTATAAAACTTTCCTCAGGCAAAGAAAGCTCAGGAAGAAGCGTGAGGACACAATCTATAAGTATCCAGGCAGGGAAGAAAAAAAAAGAATTAACCTACAAAAGAGACAAAATTAAGCTAGCTGCAGACTTCTCAGCAGCTCTAAATTGAGAAATACATGAAAAGTTTTAAAAGGAAAAATGTTGTCATCTTTTTTGGGTGAAGATAATAGACATTTTTGTTTATACAGGGACTTAAAAAATATGCATATTCTTCTCTTAAAAGTCCTTAAATTTGACCAGCAAACTGAAAAGTTGAACCAAATTAAGAACCCAAGAATATAAAAATGATAGCATACAGTATCTGTCTTTAAGTATCCAAACCAAATAAGCATAATATAAACCTCTGTTATTATTGTTAAGCTATTTATAATAGTTGAACACAAATGCTAAAAATTGATATTTAAACAGAAAATTCTTATTTTAAAAAGTCCTCCAATCTCTAGATTCAATAAGCACAGATTGGGAAGTAATTAAACAAGAAAAATGAAAAAGTAAGTAAATATCCTTCCTCCTTTGCATATACATATTTGTGTGTGGGTATATGCCAAAAGTACTTGCTATGATAAAAGAAAACTAAGGCATTGAAATCTACATAAAACAGAAGACCCGCAAACGGAAGCAAAAAAAGAGAAAGAAAGCAAAATATCGGAGTTGAAGAGCAAAACTATATCCCACAACAATAAAATTAAATGAATTTAAAGAGTGGTGATTCTAAGAGGAAAGCAAATGAGAAGGCAAAGCTCCTAGCCTGTGATTGCTGCAACAGAGCTCGCCCCAAGAATGGAGAGAAGGTGGCAGCAAGTGCCCCAGCCAAGAGGCCTTCATCACCTAAAAGACACTTGGGAGAACTTCCCCCTGGATGCACTAGCAAGAATCAAGAAACATCTGACAACAGAAATAATCAGAAAAACAATTTTGTGAGTTCCCACCACTACATCTACAATCCTACCTGCACCGGTGTCCATATGCTCTGAGTTTTCTCCTGTTATTTTAAATAATCTCTCTTTACTGTTACCTAGGGCAAATTGCTGCACTTGGACACTAGATGCAATCCCCTCTCAATTATTCAAGAATACGGATATGATTATTGTCTGTTCTATCCGCTGCAGCATCCGTTATCTCTGCTATCTAAGATTGCTCTTATTAATATACAAATATGCTTGACTCTTACTTAAAAATAATATATTGCCTTATTTAGGTGAGCTAAATAGATTATAGCAAGTAAACACTACCATTGGCAATAACTAGAAAATCCAACAAAAACTACCAAAATATCACATCCTATTATATTTTCAGAGAACCACAGAGGGAACAAGAACATGAAGATTAAAATTGTAGAATTCTTAGGAAAATGCCATGAGAATCTGCTGCTGCTTTCCTTCCGGAGGCATTTGTCAGCTAGGGGAATTGTTACGGGCTCTGCACCTGGATTTGGCCAAGGAAGAAGATTTCTACCTAGAGCCTCTGGCGATGACAAAGACTTGGAGGGACAAAATTATAAAACTGCAGCCCTCCAGCAAAAAACTAGTTTGTCCCTCAAGATTTATGCTAAGCTCTAAAGCTGTGTGAAGTAAGCAGCTAATGAGTGAAGTCAAAAAGATTCTGAAAAGCAGTGGATTTTCCCAGTCTAGCAATGATGGAAACAAAGACCCTCCGGAGGAAGAAACCTTGAGAATATGGCAAAGGAGAGATGAAAGTATTGGAGGGTGGACATGACTTAATCCTGCCTAAGTACTCGAAGGGAAAGTTGTATACTAGGGGGGAAAATCTATAGGCTATTTATAAGGTGCACAATTTAAATATATGCACACACAACTCTTGAAAATAAACATAGCGGGAAAAGCTCTACCATAAAACACTAACCACTAGTAAGGTTGTGTCAGTCTATTAACAAACAAAATAGACTTTAAGGCAGGAAATGTTTGTAGAGAAAAAGACAAATTTCTTAAAAAGTCAATTCACAAGAAAGAACATAATTTTAAACCTTCATGTATCAAGAAAAAAAAAAAACAAACCAAAAAACTTAAACCTGTAAAAATAAAAATTATACAGAACTTTGAAGGGAAATCCTAAGGAAAGATGTTATGGATGATGGAATAAATAGAAAAAGGCTATAGAAAATCTGATCCACCCATATGAGAACAATAACCTAATTTACATAGATCAAATACTGTACCAACCAGTAGAATGACTACAAATGCCTCCCCATACTGGTGGAACATAGATGGCAAAGGTGATTATATGCCTTAAATTCTTACAAGTCCCCAAAGAATTGAAATAATATATAGAGTGTATTCTCTGACAATAGTGGAATTATTCCAGAAATCATTTCAAAACAATTAAAATGAGCAAATGCTCAATTGCTTAGAAATTAACTAACTTCTAAATAATTCCTGAATCAAAAAAGTCACTGGAAAACTAGAAAAAATTTTCAATTGAATAACTGCGAAAATGTGATGTAAAAAAGAAAGTGTGGGCTGCAGCAAAAGCAGTATTTAGACAGAAATTTATAACCATAAGCATGTCAGAAGAAAAAAATGTTGAAACCAAATCAATTAACTTCAATCTCAAGAACTTAGAGTAATTTCCATTATATTAAATCCAAAGAAAAAAGAAGAAGGGAATTAATAAAGATGAGATCAGAAATTAATTTTAAAAACAAATAAAATCTATAATAAAAAACATTAAGAAAACAAAATGATGCTATGAAAAAAATTAATAATTTATAAATTTATAAATCCAGGCTTATCAAGGAAAACAAAACACAGATTACTAACATATGAAATAAAAATGAAATATCAAAGCAGATCCCACTAACAGTAAAAAGTAATAAGAGAGAGTCTGGCTTTCACTCGGAGGCAGATTCTATTGGAGCATCCATCCTGATTCAATGTATGGAATATTCAATATGCAATTTCTACACCTTCACACAAAGCACTGGCAATAATATCTAATTGAAAATGCATAAAATGTGTTGATTATTACATATTTTTGAAGTAGTGAGAATGAAAATTTTACATAAATACGTATGTGATGACTAATTTACAGCACTAATTGATACTAATTTAAAGTAATTGATTTAATGGCACAAATAAACAGTTATATTTACATAAACTGAAATAAGCAGTTATTTTCATATAAACTAAAATATGCATATAATATTACCAGCCAAAGCAATGGATTTATACACATTGATATGATCCAGATCATGTAATTTTGAAAGAAAAGTACAGAATGTCTTCTTTTCTTTAAAAATACTCCATATTTACAATATAAAGCTGGTGTAAAAATGATGATATGGTTCTGATCATATTAGAAATTGATTCATGCTTGAGTCTACAAAATGTCATTCAAACATATAGTACAATGACAGGCATGTAAAAGTTTCTCAAAACTCCTCGCGAATGGTCAACTATATTTTGGTAAATTTGTGCCTCAGTCTCACTAATGAACATTTATTAAATTGTTCATTTTTTTACATTCAAATTTAATCTATCACCACCTTAATTTTACAAATTAAGGTGCTAATATGTCATTGTGATAGTGTAGTCCCTGTGTTTGCTTGGATGTATTTCTTTCTTTCACACTGAAAGTTATTCAAAGTGCTTTTTTATGGGCTTATAATATTGGTCTTCACAGGACTTTCAGAAAGCTTTCAGTCTAGATTATGATGTGTCTGAGATTTCCCAGAATGTTCTACCTAATACAATAAAGCACAGATATCTACAAGTAATACAAGAGATAAGATCCAGAAACAGATTGAAGAGAAACGAACATCATGGTGGTAGTTGAAACTTTACATGAAAAATAATTACAGATTAAAAGATTTGCTGAATGTTTGCCAAGATATTAAAAAAAAAATCTCAGACTAGATGTTTCAAAATTAGACTCAATTTTTCTGAAAATTTCTTTTAGATTTTAAAAATCGATTTATAATTGTGATGGTTGGTTTTATGTGTCAACTTGACTGGGTTAGGAGATGCCCAGATAGCTGGTAAAACGTTATTTCTGGGTGCATCTGTGATGGTGTTACTGGAAGAGAGTAGCATTTGAATCCATAGACTGAGCAAAGAAGATCTGCTCTCGCCAATATGAGTGGGCATCATCGACCCTGTTGAGGGCTTACATGGATAGAACAAAAAGGCAGAGGAAGGATGAATTTTCTCTCTGGCTTCTTGAGCTGGGACAGATATCTTCTGCCCTTGCACATGGGAATTCCTGGTTCTTGGGCCTTTGAACTCTGTGACTTAGGCCAGGACCCCTGAACCCCTTCAGTTCTTAAGCTTTTGGACTTGGACTGAACTATGCCTCTGGTTTTCCTGGTTTTCCAGCTTGCAGACCACAGATGGTGGATCTTCTCAGCCGTCATAATTCCATGAGCCAATTCTCACAATAAATTACATGTACACACACACATACACAGATGTCCCTAACTTACTATGGTTCGATTTATAATTTTTCTACTTTATCATGGTGTGAAAGCAATAGGCCTTCAGTAGAAACTGTACATTGAATTTTGGATTTGGATCTTTTCAAGGTTAGTGATAAATGTATTACATACATTTTTGAATTATGATTTCAATTTATGATGAATTTACTGGGATGTAACCCCATTATAAGTCAAGGATCAAACATATAGAGAGATATTTAAAAATTTATTCTGATACATTTTTGCCTGCCTTCAAGTCCTGATTTGAGAAGTTCAGCATGAGATTATGTTGCCTTCTGTATTTTTTTCTATATATTTCTTCCATCTCATTGTCTCATTTCTCCTCTATTATTCCTCATCCCAAAATCACAGCACAATTTATGCATCTCCATTTGCAATTCCTTGAGCCTAATATATCATATTTACAACTCTATGTTCATGATGTATAGGGAATGCTTTGGAAACTACCTCTATCTCCTGAATCAGGAGCCTTGTTTACCAGACAAATTCTAATTTATCCTTCAGTGCTCACCTTTGGGATGTTTGGGCCTCTTCCACCCAGGCAGAATTGGTTATGTCTTCCTTTCTGTTCCATAGCAATCTGTGGATATTTCTATTAGAATTTTAATTGTATCTTCTTCCCCACTACTTCTTTAATCACCTAAGAACAACAAATATATTTTATGAATCTTTGAATTACCAACAGGTAACATAGTGACCAGGAGTTAGTGAGCACTGTATAATGTGATAAGAATTAGAGATAGAACCAGGAAGCAATTTAGAGATGTAGTTAATATTGAAGGCTCTAAGGTAGGAATGAATGAACTCAGAAACCTAATACAGTTGATACAGGAAAAGCCTCATAGCTAACATCATACTCAATGGTAAAAGACTGAGAGCTATTCCCCTAAGATTAGGCATAAGACATGAAATGACCATTTCACCACTTCTATTCAACATAGCATTGGAAGTTCTAGACAGAGTAATTAGGCAAGAAGAAAAATAAAAGCACTTAAATTGTAAAGAAAGAAGGAAAACTATTTCTCTTCACAGATGACATCATCTTATAAAGAAAATCCTAAAGATTCCACAAAAAAAGCTGTTGGAACTAAGACATGAATTCAACAAAGTTGCAGGATACAAAATCAACATGTAAAAATCAGTTGTTTTTCTATAACGTAACAATGAACAATCCAATAAGGAAATTAAGAAAACAATTCCATTTACAATAGCATCAAAAAAAATAAAATACTTAACCAAGGAGGCAAGAGACTTATGCACTGAAAACTATAAAATGTTGCTGAAAAAAATGAAAGATGACACCAATAAATGGCAATTTACCCTGTGTTCATAAATTGGAAGATTTAATATTGAGATGTCAACACTATGCAAATTGATCTATATGTTCAATGCAATATCTATCAAAATCTCAACAAAGTCTTTTGCATAAAGACCATGACTGTTACCAGAAGCACCTGACCTAGGCTCCTCAAAGAGTTTTATGGCTTGTACATACCAGATTCTTTCGAATGTCTCCCCTAACCCAGTCTTTTTGTCTGTCATGAGCATGCTTTTACAGGTGGCAAACCTTTCATGAAAATGTACACAATTGTTATTCAAAGACATGCTACTGTTCTGTAACATGAAATATATGGTTAAGATGTCTATACAAATTTTACCAGACATTTAGATGAGGTATGCATGATTAAATGCATTGATTCAAATCTAAATCCATAGAATTTATAATAAAACAAGGTTTATTACCTGCAGATTAGTTGGCATTCCTAATCATATGCAAGATATTTTTAAAGAAGCTTCGTGTTCTGCAATCTTATTTCCTGAGTTGCAAACTGAAAAAATTGGTTCTAATACGCTAAAAATTACCTGTAAAATTAAGCAGACTTGAATTCAACTTATTTTTACCGTGCATGGTTGTCATTTGTTTCCTGATTGGTGGAAGAGTTAAAAATTATTTTGCAGCCTTTGCAATGCTAAAAAGGAAAATTGCACTAAAATTCTTCTAATTAAATAAGATTCTTGGGAACATAGATCTGCAGAGTCAGAAGACTGCTTTTCTCAGCTCTGCTCATTCCTTAGAAAAAGTGTACATTTAAAGAATAAAAGAAAATAACAGAATCATTTTACCATGAAAGAAAAAAGCTATATAGTTAAATATAAATATACAATGATACGTATATAAATAAAGAATTCCATAATTGCATTAAATACCCCACTCCTATTAGAACCAAGCTTAAGGACTGCTAAAAAACTGAGTCGTCATTTTTGTACATTTTTTGCACATTGCAGATTGAGGCAATTCAATTCTGTAAATGTATTTGCTGTTTTTCCCTTTTTTTCTTCATATTTCTTAAGTGGCAAAAATAAGCAACAAAACCCATCTGTGCATGTCACTTCAGGAGGCAATGACTTGATATTTAATGACCCAAGGAAGCAGTCTCATGAGATCGGAGATGTTACATACTTTTAGATAACATTATCCCAGATTTGGATGACATGAAGCAGGCTGATTTTATATTAAGCTTCTTTGTGCCCTGCATTGATTAACATAATCAAGAATACTGCATTCTTCATATAAAAACGTATAAAATGTTTTGTGGAAGAATGTTTAAGATTATCAGAAAAAAAGATGGGGATATACCACAATAATGTGCTTGGGATTCTTTTTTAAATAATCAG
This sequence comes from Indri indri, assembly GCA_004363605.1. Taxonomy (NCBI): domain Eukaryota; kingdom Metazoa; phylum Chordata; class Mammalia; order Primates; family Indriidae; genus Indri; species Indri indri. The sequence continues at coordinate 11,178 of RJWJ010040559.1, forward strand.
AGACTAGGTTGTCAGCAATACACATATAACACAGATATTAATAACATATATATGAGAACTTTTAATATAAAGAACTTTTAATATAATGAGCTGAAATAGCATTAAGAATAAACAAAGTTCTTTTTAAAAATCTTAGAAATATGAGTGAATATCTAATTGCATATTTTGTTTCTAGTAATGATGTAAATGTCACAAAAGAACATCACCCATACCCTAACATCCAAAAACAAGCCCAATAATCTACAATATCATCGTTGGTTTTTGTTATTTGTTTGTTTTTACCAGAGAGACCTGAGATCTCAATGAGAGTTGATGAACTAAATTCTAAATAGTAACAAGCACCTTACAGAAGAAAAGAAAACCGTGGAGATCTTGTCACCTCATCCCTGGTGGAGTGGTGCTAGAGCTAGAAATTCACCATAGAGGGGGTAAAAATAAATTATCCTAAATGGTAGTGAGATTTTCATGGCTCTATTTGGGATGTTCTAAGAGACCAGAATGCTGAGCAGCTTCAGCCATAATGTGAGCTACTAGTAGCTAGCTGCACCTAGCTAATAATTCTTTTTCAAAGGTTTTCACTGTGTGCCTGAAGGGACTCCACCAAAGACTAGGGTCAGGGCAGGATAAAGTCATCTGAGGCACTTCAGACTTTCAGATACTGAATGTGGGACTGGCACAGAAACACCGAGAGAAATTCTCCAAGGCATGCTTGGTTTTCTACTTTGGAAGGCTAAAGGCAGGAAACCTGAGAGAAATCCCCCCTATATACCCTTAGCTATCACAAAGAGTAAGACATCTGCGCTCCAAGGACTGGAGGCAGGGCAGGAGGCCTGAGCCCAGCCAAGAGCAGGACTAGAGAACAAAGAGAACCTCCTCCTGACTCAAAATCTAAAGAAATTTCTGCGAAGCAGAAAGAGATATCATGATGTCTAAAGCTGGAGCTGAGCTAAAAAGAACAAATGGTTTATCAGACTAACATCTGTGCTCAGATATCCAATCCTACTGAAGGAATGTTTCTGATCTTGCACTTAAAATAATAAAAAGCCAGTGGGAAATTGAATCAAATAAAATTTGCAACAAATCCCAGATCTACTTCCACTACAGATCTCATTTATTTGAGGTATTAAATCTATTAATGGCAGGCTAGCATGATGAGGAAGTATCTTTTGTATATTTTGTTTGGACATATTATCTTATATAAAATGATAAATTACAAGAAAAATGGAAAATAAAACAATACCGTGAAACCCATAATCAAGAAGATAAATAACCAATAATATAAATAGATACAGATATGACTCAAGAATTAGAAATAATAAGGATCTTTAAAATAATTATGATAAATGCTAAAAGCATGTAGTGGAAAAGTGAACATGCGAAAAGAGATGAAAACATTTAAAAAAGAAAAATAATCTATAAAAAAGAGAACCAGTGAATATACCAGAAATAAAATATGGGATAGAAAAGAAAAATGTGTTAGATGGGCTTAAATGCAGAGTAGAAATAACAAAGGTAAGAATCAATGAGCTTGAAGACAGATCAAGAGAAAGTGTCCATACTGACTCACAAAGAGAAAAAAGAAAGGAGATGCAAAAAAAAAAAAAAAAAAAAAAAAAAAAAAAAAAAAAAAAAAAAAAAAAAAAAAAAAAAAAAAAAAAAAAAAAAAAAAAAAAAAAAAAAAAAAAAAAAAAAAAAAAAAAAAAAAAAAAAAAGAAAGAAAAATAGAGCAGCCAAAGTCTGTGGCAAAATATTATACCAAATAGTGTGATAAATATGAAATGGGGGTCTCAGAAGGAAAGCAAATGGGATAGAAAAATATTTATAGAGATAATAATGTCCTAGGACTTTCTAAAACTATCACATGCTATCAAATTGTACATATAAGAACCTGAGCAAATTCTATGGAGGATAAATTAAAAGAAAACCACAGTTAGACACATCACAGTCAAACAACTGACAATCAAAGATGAGTAATGGATCTTCAAGGAGCCAGAGGAAAGGAACGTTACATACAGAGGAACAAATGCGTAATAATGACTGACTGCTCATTAGAAACAACAGAGTCCGGAAAACATTAAAATGGCAATTTTCGAAGTGCTGAAAAAATTATCTAGTATTCCACAGTCAACAAAAATATTCATCAAACATAAAAGGAAGAAAATTACAATATCAGACAGACCAAAGCTGAGAAAATTTATCTGTAGCAAAAACACATTGCAAGAGATGAAAAAATAAATGATACCAGATGGAACCTCGGATCTGCAGGAAGAAATTGGAGGATTTTTTTTTTCCCACTAGCTTTGGGTTTGGCTTGTGCTTCTTTTGCAGCTTCCTTGAGGTGTTACAGTAGGTGGTTAATTTGTGATCTGTCTTTTTGATACAAGCATTTAAGGCTGTGAACATAGAATTTGAATGTTTGTGTCATCTTTGTCGTTGAGTTCAAAAAATCTTTTGATTTCCATCTTAATTTTGTCATTGACCCAAGAATCATTTGGCAACAGGTTATTTAATTTCCATGATTCCGTGTAGATTTAAGAGTTCCTCTTGGAATTGACTTTTAGTTTTATTCCGTTGTGGTCTGAGAAGATACATGGTATGAATTCGATTTTCTGAATTTGCTGAGAATGGTTTTGTGGCTTATAACATGGTCAATCTTGGAAAGTGTCCTGTGTGCTGATAAGTAGAATATATTCTGCAGTTTTGGGTAAAATGTTCTTTA
>RJWJ010040560.1:0-13917 GCA_004363605.1 Indri indri
TGTATAGTACTTTTCCCTTTAAGAACATGATTGAGGATAATTGGTAATTTGGTTGTCTGAATGTTCTAGTTAATTGGGAGCTGTCATATCTATCATGTTCAATTTTTAAAGAATTATAATAAAATAGAGGTCACAAACACTGAAACATGGAATTGGCCATGTTAGCTCAGCTTTATAATTCTCAAAAGTTTTGTTGACTATTTCATTTATTCATTATCAATAAATATTTGACACATATTTTATGTGTAAGATGTCCTAAATGTACAAGAATACAAAGATAATCATTCACTCACTTATTCATTCTCTCTCTCATTAGCTCATTTATTTAAGAAATATTTACTGAGTCCCTATGAAGTTCTAGACATTGACCAATCATTATGATTAGGAATGGTATAATGTAGGAGAGACAAGTCCTAACTACAGATACTAGACTATAGGACATCATGTTGGAAAGGCTGTAAAAGACAGCAAGTGCTTTAGGTATTCAGCAGACATATAGCAATATTTAATTTGCTTACCTGGACATTTGTTATTTCATCAACCTGATGATTTACCTTTTCTTAATATGCCTTGATGGCTCTGTCATGCATAAAGTGGCTAGTCCCCTTAACATTTTATTTCTTGAGTAAAATTATTTCTATACATGTTATCACTTGCTTTTCGAAATAGTACTCTGGCTTACTTATTCTAAACTTGCCTAACTCAAGCTTAAAAATGCACTGCCTTGTTCTTATATTTCACAATTTGGTAGAAAAAAATTAATCTCATCTATGCCTTTTACAAGTTTATAGGATTTGTTCACATAAAAAGAGCCCAATTTCATATTTTCTCATAGAGCAACCCTTTTTCTTAGGTCATTTGATAAAAGGTACTCACTTCCAAAATTCTACTGAATACAATTTAATCTTTCCTGGATTATTTGGATGTCACTTTAGGATGTTAACAGTAGCTCAGAGTCATTTTTTCCAATAGCTGCAGGTATAGGATACAGAAGGCATTAAAATTGGATTGCATTAAATTGATGGCAGAACTGGGTGATGCCCCAAATGTTACCTTCTTAAATCAATCAATTTTTTTTACTTGTAATTTTTTTCTTTGTCTCAAAATTAAATAAAGAATTTACAAATTGTACTCTGGTTAATTTAGATTCACAATAAATTAGAATTCACTGTGTATAAATAATTTAAAAGCATACAGCTACATTTTTATATTTTATACATTTTTAACTAATTCTATAACAGTAAAAAGCTAAGTAAAGTACTTACATTAGCTGCTCCAAGAAGTATTAATGTAGGCCCAAGACCTATTGTATATATCGACCTGAGCATTACTGATACAAGAAATGGCCGAATACCCACAGGCTTGGAGAAGAAAAACAACATAGATGTGCAGATCGCAACTGCTATCCAAAGAAGAACCGAGAACAATGGAGAAAGTGTACCTGTAAAATGTGGAAGAAGTTTATTTTTACTGAGAACGAAACTAGAAAATGCTAAAATATTTGCTGCTTTATGTGCTACAGGAAGTTGAGCCATAATGCACTGAATTTCAAAACAATCCTACTCTGTATTTCGAGGATATGTCTTTGAACACACTATTCATTATTATATTTCCAAAAAGCAAGTCTGAGAATTGTTCATCTTTCTTTCATATGGAAGTGATTTGCTAAAAACTTTGGATAGACCTATCCCATTTGGGAAACTTAATTCAAAATTTATGATTAATGACCATTAGATGTGTAGCTAAATCATGTGAAATCAGGAATTTTTTCACTGAACTCACACCTTGTCTTATTTTATTATTGTCAAGTTTCCATATTATAAATTCCTGTGAAGAATCCACTATGTAGAATGCCCAGTCTTTATAAAACAGACACAAGCTTTAACCGTTAAAACACACATATGTGTACAAATGCATATGTATGAGTGTGTGTATCTGAAGGCACCTCAAGTTTTAAAAAAAACATTGAGCCATTTAATCATCAAAAAACAAAAGTTCCTAATGTTTTAAAATGAACTCCATTACAAACAAAATGTCTTAGGAGCTGCCCTGAAATGAGAATTAAAAATACATTTTCTTTAAAAAGAGGTACAATTCATTGACATGTGCACTGACATGTGTATTCAAGGAATCCCCCTCTGAAGGTCACCTGGTGCTGCATGGGGCAACAAAATTAAGGGGCAACACTCTCGGGCTGACTGGATCAGCTCTGGGACCGCAAACACATGTCTATAGGCTGACATAGTCACATGGGAAACAAAAAAAGGAGATTTTCCACTACTTCCTTTGGCGAGTATTCCATACTGGTTCTTATTCTTTGGGCCACACCTCTTTTTATTATTTATATTTACTACTGCATGCCATGAAAACACCTTGAGGGCTTTGATGTACAGAGCTTTCACCTTATCATCAAAACCCTGCCTCCTTTCATGAATTTTGTACAAGCTTTTAGCTCATAGTGGTGCTAACAGATCTCAAAAGTAGGTAGGAAGATCCTGTCAGATGTTAAAAAACAACAAACAAATCAGATAGTGAACAGCATTAGTTTAGATATGTTTATTTTTGCAGTGTTCTTACCGTGTTGTCTCTTAAAGCAAACAATGAGGAAAGAAGGTTGGAAAGAAAGATTCGATCTTCCCTCTCACCGAATTTATGATCTGATTAGATTAATTTGGAGATGGGGAAAGAAAAAGTATAAACTTGCTTTGAAAGCTACCTTTGATTCCTGTCCTTTGGCAATGCTAACAAAATGGGTACCCTATTCATATTTATTACAATGTCAGTTTGGAAGCACTCTATGTCTCCCAAAATACAGCCTGACCTTCAACTGCCTTGATTTCACAGATCTCAAAGAGCCATAGAGAGAACAATGCCTGCAACCTTCTCTCTTGCTCATTGGGACTTGAGACTGTCAGAGTATAAGCTCCATAAGGGTGAGGACCTGGGCTTACCACAGTGCCTGTTATGCAGCAACAAATAAATATCTGTTGATTAAGTAAATGCACAGAAACACACTCTGTGAGTTTGTTTTGAGTAATTAACTAAGTTTCCAGTTATAAATTCCCCAAGTCGTTCAGCTTCACTTTTAAGTATATTAAAACTACCAACATCTTCATATAAACTTTCAGCCAGTCATTCGACTTGTCAATATAATTTATAAGTAATGTCTTGGTGTGACAGTCTTATTCTAGAAATTCCAGAGTCAGCACAGATAGTCACACTGTACTTTGTCATTAATGCCTGATAAGCTAGCCACATCTTTACTATTCTTTCCAGGACAGTATCTGGCTCACTGAGATTTCCCCTCAATTAAACAAGAAATTATAGCCATGCACTTAAAACTGGGTGTTTGATCGCGTTGTAAAAAGAACTCAGAGAGTGTCTAGCATAGTACCTTGCACATAGTTTAATGCTAAATATGTATTTGTGGAATGAATAAACTATTCCACATATTTATATTTAATAGCTATTCAAAACACCTACTAATTGATAATGATGTTTGTAATTATCTTCTATAAGAATGATAATATTGGTTTCTTTCTGATGATTCAATGCTAAAAAAAACCCCTGAAATCTCTCCAACAAACTCTAGAGAAGACAGTACAGATTTTCAAAGCAATATTTACCCATTAATAACAGGAAAGCGAGAATGCTTTCTCTCCTGAATACTTTATATTTGTGTCAATTTTATATAATGAGCGTGTATTATTTTTATAATGGAAAAAATTTTTAGAATTTACCCTAAACATCTTTAACTCTTACAAAGTATGGAGTTTGTCCTTTATAAAAGAAAATTCAGACAGCAAAATTGGAAATTTCAATTCACATAATGGAACTCTGCTATCTATGTCATGCTGACTTTACAGTTCACTGTATAGAACATGCTTCTTCTCACTTCCCCGTCTCCTGCTCTTCCTCTGCTTCCCACATAGTCTCAAAAGACTTCCTGTTTCCTCTACTTCAGTTCAGTTGGAGTAGACATCCATCCATAAATCCACGCATAATCTTTAGTACTGTACCTTATTCATTTCTCGGTCCCTTAACTAGACCGTGAGCTCCTTAAGACAAGGACAGGTTTACTAATCTTTGTATTTCTAGGGTCTAGCACAGTGCCTGGCATATAGTAGCACTCTATCAATAGTTAAGTTAAATGAATTGAAATCACCTTGAAGAACTTTATTTTCTTTAACACAAAGCACTTGATGGAAAAAAGAATTGCACCCCAAATTTGAATATGATTTTTTAAAAAATTACATGCTATCTTGGTATAAGCAATTCCCATGGTATCCATTTTCTCCACTACCTTGTTGGCCTTCACTAAATCCAGGCTAGGGATTGTTGGCATGGGAATTTTCAACTTCTGAGTGGACATCTAGGAGATTTCCTGGCATCAACAACTGTGCTATATTCCACAACATCTGTACAAGTTTCTTTTTTAGAGAAGCATATGTTAAACAAACAAATAGCCACAAAAACCAATCAACCACAGAAACCAAAACCAAAACCTATAACCACAAAAATAACCCCTGGATCCTTGAATAAATTCAGACTGAATCTTCCAAATCTGGCAATGAAAGGAGATTCTCTTTCTGCAGCAGAGGGTGGAGGGTGCCCCTAAAACCGGTCCTCTGAGAAGCATCTTCCCCTTAAATATCTTCCTTTAGTTATTGTACACCACTACACTGGCTGAAGGGAGACACCACTCTCTCACTTAATATTTAACCCAGATATTTGAACCAGATATTTGGGCACAAGAAACTCCCAGTAGCTCAGGTGTTATCAGGCTGGAGAACATGCTAGGAGACAGCGCACACAGCTCATCCCCTCTGCCAGCCCCTCTGTTCTCGCTCCACATTGGCCTCACTGACTCTGGAGCAGCAGGTATTAGGGTCTGGGTTGGAAAGGGTGGCACATTTTAACCAGAGGGCTTTTTTTGGCCCAAGATTTACCAGGTGATTTCATGATCAAATTCTATACCCAGAATCATGGAACTTAAGGGTTGGATAGAATTCTTATATTTATTAATTTTTTTTCTTTTTAAACTTTTTCAAAACTCCTTGAGGTTTGAGTAATAGCTGCAAAAATAATGTAAAAATTCCTAAATATCCTTCACCTAGATACCCCAAATTTCAATACGTTACATAACCACATTACAATGATCAATATCAGGAAATTAACATTGATAGACCACTTTCATCTAATTTATCTACTCACAGTTGGTCAAGGGCCCAATTAGTGCCCTTTTTCTAGACCAGGATCATATCCTGAATTTAGTTGTCATGTTTCTTTAGTCTCTTGTAATTTGGACAGTTCCTTAATCTTTCTTTGTCTTTCGCAAGCTTGGCACCTTTGAAGAGTCCTGTCCAATTATCTTGTAAAATGTCCCTCATTTTGAGTTTGTCTGAAATCTCCTCAGTTTGTTCATTTTTGGCAAACGATGTTATGTCCTCGGCAATGTACTGTATCAGGAGGCACATGAGGTTGTTGTGTCTCATTGCTGGTAACATTAATGTTGATCCCTTACTTAAAGTGATTTCTCTTTTTTCACCTTACAGTTACTATTTTGCCATTTGTAATTAATAAGTATATTGTAGGGAGACACTCTAAAACTATGTCAATATCCTGTTTCTCATTATATACTCTTTATTAATAGCCACCCATTGATTTTAGCACCTGTTGATAATTCTTCTTACTATGATGTTTGCCAAATGGTGACATTCTATTTCCATCATTCTGTCTACATTGTATTAATTCAAACACAATTATAAGGAAGAGCTTTCTCTTCTTGCTTATCAATATGGGCTCCTGGATTTTTATTTTATTCTATGTGTTATATTACTGTCAATAATTTTTTCTCAAAATTTTTTCATATTTGACCACTGAGAAGCCTTCCAATTTGGATGTTGTGTTCTATAACATATCCCCCTCATTTTTTGAGTACTTCTTGGAGGAATTTTAACCCACCTTTAATCTAATCAATCTTTATATCACTTCAAAGTGCTTCTGGCAAACAGTCATCCTGCCTGTTCAACAAATCCAGCATCAGAGAACTTTCGTCACCAGCACAGAATTTTCCTTCTCTGGACAGTTCTGATGGCCAAGTGTGCTTATCAGTCTTGGCTCTGTTTCCTCAGCCTTCCTAGCTATGCATTGTTTTGAGATTGAGGTTTAGAGACTGAGCTCATACTCACCAAAATGTTAACCTTATTCATAGATTATAAATAATTCATCCAGAACTATAATCAGATGACCCAGACACAGCCTTGGGCTTCCACATTGCAAAAATGGCAGTTCATGCCTTCCCTTCCCTCTAAGCACCACACCTACTCAGATACCCTAAGACTGAGCCTCTACCTTGGTTATTACTGTTAATTTCCATCCAATTGTTTTTCAAGGGTCAAGTCTGCCACTGCACCCGATGATGGGCCACCATGTTTTCCAGTCTTGTGTTTGTTAGTCCTATTTCTTTCTGAGGCTGCAGCCTTACTCCAAACTCTCTTAAATATGTGGTTTCAAGTCCTTGTTCAAGCACCAGTTGCGTGAGCAATACCTTGTGAAAGTATCAAAAAATACATATTTCTGGACTCCAGTCCCAAATTATTAGGCAAATATTAAGCCTCTGCTGCTCCATCCATAAGAATTTAGTACTCTATAGTTGTGTCAGAAAGATTAAGTGAAATTATGTTTGTAAAGTGCTTAGAATTTTGCCCGACCCAATCTACATGCTAAACAGCATCAGTTGCTGTTATTACTATCGGTATTACTGTTGTAACCATTATTAGTCAGCCAAGTACTAAAAACATACCAGGTGTTCTGCTCTCTTCTGAATGAGTAAAGGGCAACGGTCCAGAGGGGTGGTGTTTCCCACCACTATTATATTTCATGTACAATAGGTGGCAGCAGAGGCTATAAACATTGGCTCTAATGGTCAACAAAGGGGTATCGTGGAAAGGAACTCAGGGACACTTAGGTCCTATATGAAGGGACACCTGTTATCGACATGCTTCCAACCCAACCATTCATGGAGAAAGGTTCTACATTGGACACAAAGTGTTAGTCTTCTACTTTGAGATCTGCCATTTTTTAGGCTTTCTGGGCCTCCATCTCTTCCTCTGTCAAATGAGGGCTTGATATTAAATGATTTCCAGAATTGCTTTCATCTCTAAGGCTTTATGCCTCTATTAACCAGGACTCTACAATCTTCTCAGCATTCTGTGTGCAGATGATACTAATTTATCATTTCATGCTGGACTGCTCTCCTCACAAGAGGTTGTATTCTTCTGTGTCAACAGTTCATCACTAAAGGAGACTAAACACAGTGAAGAGAAAGCTGTTTCCACCGCCTGGTGTATGTGCTGCTTCTCCACGATGGATGGCCAAATATTTGCTACATTTTTCACTGCTGCCTAACTCACACATCCATTCTCTTGCCCAATAGTCTTCTTTTATCATTGGCATCACTTCCAAAAAAAGCGATTATTCATGACCACTGAGAAGACAGCAAAAGTTTAGAACTTTGATATCTATGTTGCCCATGATGAACCTGTACAGGAACAAATTCCTCTGGGAGTCCCAATCTCTTCCCTGCCCTCCTCCAGTTCATCTGAAATAGGCTTAAATACCTGCTGCTCTCATCATGTCTTCTTTTTACTAGGCTTCCCTCTGCACTATAAATATTTACTTTGTACCAACAACAAGTAAACTTTATCAAAAGCTTACCAGGTACTCTTCTAAATGCTTTACCTATAGCACCTCATTAAATTCTCATAACAGTCCCGTGAACAGATGAGATACAAAAGCATCTTATGGTTATTAATTGCTGATTTCTCTCATCTTTTCTTTCCACGCCTTTCCAAATTTACTTACCTGATTATATCCCAAGCCTGTAACATATTTTCCCACGCACTTTGCCAAACTTAAACAAAACTTTCCCCAAAGTCCTACCCTTCAGCATATTTCTTCTCTATCTCCCATTTCAGTTAAAATGGTATAATTTTTCTTGTCTTTGCTTTTGTAAAACCTCATGTATTATTAGTTTAATAATATTAATTTCATAGTCAATATCTTTTATTCTCTATTATTATATTCTGTCTTATGCTGTACATTTTTGAAGCCTGAGATTATTAATATTTAATTCTATTTATTATCCCTGATAAAGTATTACAGAATTAAAATTTTATTTTTATTTCCAGACAAGACAGAAAGTGAACAGAAGAAAGTAAAATATAAATGTGACCATTTGAGGCAATCACAATTAATATTTGGGCATGAAACTCTCCTTCACATAATTGAGACAATATAGTATAAAATGCATTTGGTCATAATAATTAGGTAGAAATAATAAAATTTTTTCATTGCTTCATTTGCTAATACATAATATAGCTCTAGTAACTAGTCCATAAATGAGCTTTTTGAAAAGTAACATTTCTATTGACTATACTTTTCTGCCTACTCTCATACTCCACTTTCAATAAATACAGAAAAATCTATTTAATAGGAATTAAATTATTCTTATTTTGAAGATCTAAATAGTTAAGTTGGAACTAAAATATTTATCATTTAAGAAAAAAACAAGCACTTGCCTTCGTCTCCATCATCCCCAAATGGGTAGAAAAGAGCAACAGCTAAATTGATGAACACAGCCAGGTTGAAGGAGATGCTCCCCCAAAGAGAAATGTGTCTTGAGAACCAGAACAGGGCAGGGTTATCTAGGAAGGGAGAAGTGCAAGAAAACAGAAAAGAAAAACAAATTTTGGTTTCTACACATGAGGCTTACTAAAACAATGTTCTATTAAATGCATCACTTTTGTAAACTATTATAAAAGTTTATCTAAATAACATTTAATATGACTTATTTTAGAACATTTATTAAAAACAATCAGTACCATAAGGGAGGTTTCTATTTGATTCCTTCTTTCATCCTTTAGCCAGTTTACAGCTAAACCGTTGTGAAAGGGTGAGTAATTCTGCAATTACTAAAGGTGGTCAGAAAAGGTGATTCTGTAATAATTCTTTCTAATCTATCCCCAGAACAGACTAGGGGGAAGGCAGTTTAGCAGCTGCCTGGGGCCCCTTTCAATGGAATGACATACATCACTGCATAGTTTGGTAATGTTGATACATTGGTCCCATTCCCATGCCTTAAAGTCAAATAAAAAGCCCAAACCCCTAGCACAGACATATCTCTAATGAAAATTTCTATGACACGGTCACAGTTACCTGGAACTCTGAAACCTAATAACATGGCATTGTACTACTTACTGGGAACCAGTGATTTATAATATCAACTACATTTTAAACCTTAATGCTTCCTAAGAACTTGTTGGGTTTGAAATAGCAGAAGACAATGAAAGCTATCATAAGAACTACCAATAAGTGGGAAAGGCTTTGCTGAATATTTTCAGAAAAGGGACTTAGTGTCTGCCATTGCAAATGAATTAGTAAATGTATCTACTGAATACAGTTTACATTAACTGAAAATCAGTTCTTTCCACCTGTGCGAAATAACTGAACAGATAACGTAAAGCACATAAGCTTGAATGGGAGCCAAATTTATCAGCCTGCCCTGGGCACCCACCTGGCCCCTTCAGGTCTTGTCTGTTCTCTAACTTGTAACATCTTAACACCAGAATTAAAATACTTGAGTTAGTCAAGGGGGAAAGGAATATCAATTTTCAAATAGAAATTATAAACTTTCCAGATATAGCCTGTGAATTTCAATCTAGTTCGCTGCTTACTTCCCTTCAGTACATCTTATTTTTCTTCTCTTGGAATGGAACATTCCAACACTGGAATACGCTATGATTAACTATGTCCTTTAACTGACTAATGTATCATAAATTGTAAACATCTGCATCTCTATTATTCCTGAATTAGCAGTCCTCATTTTTAAAGGCAGACTATTCAGACAAAATTAGAAGATGTTGATGTGTTTATTTGTAATAACAAATCCTTACTTTATAAATCAACCAAATGAATTAGATTCTGCCTATAACCTCATAATAAGCTGCTTCCAAGTTTATTTATTTATTTATTTATTTATTTATTTTTATTCCAGGGTATTGTGAGGGTAATGCTTCCAAGTTTTAAAGTAAAACGTACATTGGAAATTATTTTAAGATTTATTTTTTGATAAATGACAAAAAGTATTTTATCAAGAAAAAGCACAGACCCCACAGCATTAGTTCATTATTCAATTTCCTTTTTTGTCAAGGAAAAATGTAAGTTTTTCAAATGCCCTAAATAAAAAATCATTGAGTCTTCATATGTATTTTGGATAGCCAAAATTTTTACTGAATTCCACAAGGCTGTAACATGGTAAAATGCTAAGGGACAGAGATTTCTTTCTTGATTTTTTCCCAAATATTCTGCTAAGAAAGCCTGAAAATGCATACCACAATCCTAACCTCAAAGACGGTATTTCTCAAGCTCCATTCGAATTCATAAATCATACCCATTAAAGTACCTCAAAAACTAGAACAATGAAACCCTGTTGAATAGAGGTATTAAGAACATATACCTGCTTGTCTGGAAAACTTCTCCAAAAGACAGAAAAGACCTACCCAACAGTTTCCCCCATCAATTTTTGTTAAAAATTCATGCTATCTCTTACCTGGGAAAATAAACTAAACTTTATTTAAATTTTTTAAATTTACAATTTTGAAATTCAGCATTTCCAAATAGATTTGAGACCTGTGATACAAGTAAAGGGAACTGTATTAAGCTGATTCTTAACTGTAAAATTATAACGTTACTCTATTTAAATACAAGTATTACAAAATGTGTAGCTTGTTTGGTCTGGAGAGGTAAAGATACGTTAAAAAAATCACTCTCAGAAAATCACTAAACCATCTACTCAATCATAGGACAACAGAGGAAGAGCATCTGGTGCAGATGTCTCTCCACCCTGTTCACAGATTGTTCAGGCCAGTCAGGGCCCATTCATGGACTTCAAACCAGCAGCTGTTCAACCGTTGAAACATACAGCTACAACCCTGCAATTCATGACATTTATTTAAAAAATAGGATCATCACTAAAAGATGATCTAATTAGTCAAGGCTTTCTGTTTTCATTAAGCTGCAGGTGTCTTGGCTCTCGTCGTAGACTAAGCTGATGCTCTTAAGCCTACAAGTGATTTCAGTAACAGCAGACTGGCAAGAAATTAAAAATCAGCTTAAATGAATTGCCATCATGTGTTCTAAAATGCCAATTCATCTGCCATTATGCACAAAACTAACCCTTTCGGTTTATTGTACTTACTCCTGATTTTCTTCTGCCATTTCATTTCATTGTAGAGATCTTCTGTTTGCTGGAAAAAGTCATTCACTTTACTTCCTTGCTCATCCCTTTCAGTTGTATTGAACACGCGGCACTTGGATTCTCGAGTGAGATATTCGCATATGTTGGGAACAGGAAAAACTATTTGCTCCATAGTCCTATCATGTCGAACAATCTGAAATCATTAATTCACATGCATTTTTAGCCTTCTGGACACCTCGGTCTTTAGAGTATTTTTTCTTCTTAGCATGAGTTTATTGATGATATTTTATGAGTTCAGATGTAAAAAATATGACAGCTTGAAATATCTAAAATAGTCCTTGACTGTTTTTTCTCTTTAAATAGAATAAATTAATTGACTGATATATCATAAACACTATAGCTTGTTACAAATAACAAACACTAAAATCTTTCTTTTGGTACTGATCTGTGGCCTGTTAGGAGCCGGGCCGCACAGCAGCAGGGGAGCGAGCAAAGCTTCCTCTGTATTTACAGCCGCTCCCCATGGTTCACATCACCGCATAAGCTCCACCTCCCGCCAGCTCGGCGGCAGCATTAGATTCTCACGGGAGCGAGAACCCTACTGTAAACGGCGCATGCGAGGATCTAGACTGCACGCTCCTTGTGAGAATCTAATGCCTGATGATCTGAGGTGGAGCTGAGGCAGTGATGCTAGCGCTGGGGAGTGGTGCAAACACAGATTATCACTGGCAGAGAGGTTTGACCGCACAATGAATGTAATGTGCTTGAATCATCCCGAAACCATCCTCCCCATACTCCCCCGGGTCCATGGAAAAATTGTCTTCCGTGAAACCAGTCCCTGGTGCCAAAAAAGGTTGGGGACCGCTGCTTTATATCATTAAAATGGTCTCCTATTCACGGCAAAACATATTTTTGTAAGTACAATATCCATTTAAACATATACCCATACGTAAGTACGCATAATTTTGAACCTCCCTTATTTGTTATTTGTGACCATTTAACTTTAGACAAAAACCAGGCTGAATATTTTCATGCAGCTTCACTATGTAACAAGGGTTTATATAGCCTAAATTTTAAGGTTCATATTTATATACAGTGTCTAGTCCTCGGGAATTAATAAGGATTGGTCTAAGCCAGAAGAGTAATTCTATTTCCCCCGCCACTGACTGGTGTGGTGGTGGGCATGCGACCTGGTTCTGGAAAATGAGGCATAAAGAGAAATCTCCTGGGGCAGCTTCTACTTCCTACTAAAGGCAGAGCCACAGATAGACACAAAATAACAAAAACTTAAATGCACAAAACACAAGTTCTTTTTTGCCTGCACCCTCTTTTTTCTTGCTTAGGACAAAAGGTAATATAAAAGTGTGATGCTTGAAACTTTGACAGCTGTTTTGGAACCATGAGATGACATATCACCAGCATGGTAAGGAACCTGGCAGAAAGATGGGACAGGCCTGTGTGTCTGAAAACATCACTGAGTCACTGAATCAATTATGGAACTACTGGTACCTCCAGACTTCCCATAAGATAATAAAATATTTTTATTATTTAAACAATTGTCAGTCTAGTAGTCTATTAAACTTGTAACTAAATGTATCCTAAATGATATGTTATATATTCAAACTACATACTAGAATACTGTCATAAAACAAATAAGATGAAATTTAGTAGTGGTAAATAAAATTTCCTGCACCTAGGGTAAAAAATTAACTGTACAAGATAATTGGACATATTTGATATGAAAGACGACCATACGGAAAAAAAGGTTTGATCCAACAGTGTCGAATATTAAAAAAAAATCTCAACATGCATTAAAGAAATAGTATCTTGATGATTATAAGCCAAGCTACTCAGTCCCTTTATGAAACATCACGTTTGATTCTAGTTGTCACATTTTACAAAGGGCATTGACAAACTGGAGGGATTAACGAAGGAAATGGAAATGTGCTAGCTGAAAAAACTCAAATATGGATAATTTTTCAATATATTTATTCAACAAATGTCTATTCAGTCCTTAGATGCAGCACTTTGGGGAATTCAATGTAATAAAACAAGAATCCCAATCTAGAAGAGCTTGCAGTTTAGTAATCATGATGGTTCTTCAAATATTAGAGCCAAACTCTCATGTTGAGAGACGAGCAAATGTTCTGAACAGTGGGAGAACATTAAAGTGGGCTAATGTGAACTCTTTAGTTAAAAAAAATTTCTCATTATTAGAGTGGTTTAAAATTGGATCAGTTTCCTCCTGAAGGAGTGAGATCTCTACCACAGGAAGAATTTAAAGTAGAAGCGGATCACTACTGGGCAATTCTTTCTTGGAGAGGGGATTAGACACAAGGCCCTTCCTATTTCGCAGGGTCTTTAAGTCTACAACTTACAGACAAACTGTTATTCCCGACAATATTAATCATTGTGGTTACATTCCAGGCAGTGTTCAGTTTTGGAAATACAAAGATGATGGGGACCAGTCCCTGCCTCAAGTAGGGGACAAGTGACATACATGATGCTAACAGTATTCCAATGTGATAAATAATGAACTAAAAGAATGAACAAGCTTCCGTAGAAGCATACCCAGTGGGATGAGACTGATGAGAGCCTGGAGGAAGGAGGGGAGGCTTCTCTGAGAAGGTCATATGAGCTGGGTTTGGGATGAGCAT